>PVIW01004278.1:0-137495 GCA_004026585.1 Noctilio leporinus
AAAAATTAAAAAAAAAAAAAAAAAAAGAAAAAAGAACTTGAGCCCTGGCTGGGCTGGTGTGGCTCAGTGGACTGAGAACCAAAAGTTTGTGGGTTCAATTCCCAGTCAGAGCACATGCCTGGGTTGCTAGCCAGGTCCCAGGTTAGGGGCACCAGTCGATGTTTCCCTCACACATCTGTGTTTCTCTCCTTTACCCTCCCTTCCCTTCTCTATCTAAAAAAAAAAAAAAACCCTTGAATTATAAAAGTAAAGTTCACAAAATATTACAAATTATTTCCATCTAAAGCCCTCACAATATATAGTTTATACCAGAGCACTTTTAGAATAGGCCAATTAAATTTGTAAGTAAATGAGTTTTGAGTCTGTTTGTTATTCTGTTTCTAAAATCTTTTCTTTAATAAGGTACACAATTATCTTATAATCTCTCCCCCAAATAACTTGTTGCTTCTCTTATTCTGTCTTTTAAAGATTCTGGCCTTTAGACTAATTTTCTAAAATCTGATTCCTAGTTAAATACAACATGAATAGAAAAGAGCCAAATTGAATGACCTGTGCAACAAACACCATGTCTACGTCTTCCTGATTTCATAGATCAGGATATTACACAAAATGAAAGCTTTAATGTATAAACTACCAATGAATACCTAATAAACAACTCTTTTTATAAAGAAAGAGCCATAACTGAGTGAGGCATTGTAGAGAAGAAATGTGGAAAGAGTGCATAAAATTACAAAAACAGCTTAGTTGTGCTGAAGACAGTATTAAAACAAAAAAAGGTGGCTATGTGTCATGAATATACATGTATATTTATTCAATTTCAAAGTGGAGATATTCAAATGCATTATACAGCTACTGTAAAAAGTACTAGGATATGAATAAACATAAAGATCAATGCAACAGAATAACCTAGAAATAGATGCTAACTCATAAAGGAATTCAGTATATTAAAATGGTGGTATTTCAAATTGATAGCACAATTGGTTAGCTCCCTGAGAAAAATTATTTTTTGCTTCCTACCTCACTTCTTACAGAGAAAAATATACTAGATGGTTCAAAACTGAAAACATAAAAAATAAGCCTGATAAGCATGCAAGAAAAATCTGGGGAAAGACAAAATGTATAAGCTGTAAAGAAAAAAAAATACCCATAAATTTGACAACCCATAAATTTAACAGCACAAAAATAACTATGAGAATTTCTTAAAGGTGATAAGCAGGAACAACACAAAATTGAAACAATGCCAGAATACCTGTAAAAAGTGTGCCAGGACCATGTTCATATACATGTCTTCTTCCTCTCTGCCACTGCCCATGAAACAGAGGTGCTCCCCACCAGCAATGGAGCCGGACTCAATGGACTGCTTCTGTGCTTCCAGCAAGGATTTTACTGACTGTGCAAACTCCGATGGATTCTGGAGCATCTACACAATTTTTTTAAAAATTAAAATGTGCCAAACCTGTGTTTTATGCACATTTGTAAAACCTGAAATATTTTTCTAGGGAAAACAACCCATTAAATAGCTACCATGAAAACAAAAAAAGAAAAGGCTGTTATAAATAAAAATCCTGAGATAATAAAAAAGAAGTATGTGTAAATGTACTTATATTAAAACATAACATATTAAAACAAAGCTGAACATTTACTGAAAGATTAAATTAGCTGTATGGTAACCCATGGTACAGGTATGATCATTATGCAAAGAAAATACCAGAAAAAAAACAGCATGGTTATTATTTCTGAAACAACAAGCTTAGATGTCATGACAAGGAAAGGTTAACAGTGAGTGGAATGGTCCAAGACTAAAAACAATACAATGAAAATTATTTTTATTCCCACTTACATAGCAAGCCATGTATTGATATTTCTTAAAGGACAGTCAGAAATAACAGAAGCCTTTTATTTATGAGCACTACTCTAGGTATTACAGGTAAAGGAATGAGAAAATTAATTTCTTTCCCTCAAGGAAACAAGTATGTCAATAACAACAATTTATTTTTTTAAACTATTACACTGGGACTACATTAAAAAAAAAAAAAAGTACTGTGAAAATTCAATATAAAAATGGGGAAACTATACATAAGATGCCCACTGTAAAAAACAAAGAAACATCATTCTCACAAAAAGATGCTTAATATCATTAGTAACAACCATTATTTTTCACCCATCATCCTTGTATGATAAAAAATAACTGGTAAAGTCTAATAATGCTAATGGTATGAAAAATCATTCTCATATAGAGTTGTAAAGTGTGAACTGGTTCAGCCTTTTTAAAGGGCAATCTGCCAATCTTTAGTAACATTTTATACCCATACCCCTCTATCTTACAGAAATATTTGCGCGAGTTCACAACATACATATAAAGATGTAAACTGTACTGATTATTATAAGAAAACTGAAAACAACCCAAATGTACATCAACCAAAAAAGTAAATACTGTGTATCTGTACCATGAAGCATGATACAGCCATTTTTAAAAAGTACTTAAATGGAAAGACTTCTAAGAAACTGTTAAGTGAAAACAAGTGAACTCCCCAGTGAAAACACAAGTGAAAAAAGGGAACAACATGTAAATACATACTAAAGGTATGGAAGATTAAGCAAGCTGTTAACAGTTAACTCTAGAAAGTTTCTTTGAATTTTTTAATTCAACTATTCATGAATCACTTGAGTAAATTTTAAAACCATCTAAGTGTTCCTGAACAAATCAAGCAAGAGAAAAGCGCAGAGTTCACTTGCCAGATGCAAACAAGCTAGCTTCACTCACAGTGCCCAAAACTCTGTGGATTATTTTTTCTTCATTTTCCATGAGTTTACTCTCAACACCCCCTAGGCCCTTCTACATGCCTTTCAGCCTTTTCCAGACAAGCTGGGAAGAGGGCATGGTGCACCACCAGCGAAAGTGGTTGCTCCTCTGGCTTCCCTATCCCTGAGGCTTTAATAACCCCAGAATGGCTTAAATGATGTCAGTCCTAGGTCTACCAACTGCTCTTAAGCCTCGCTGACAATACTGAACTATTTTTTAAGGCTTATTTTATTCTCATTCAAGAAAGACCGACATAGAGAAAACATCAACTGCACATGCCCCAACCAGGGCCAGAGCCCGCCACTCGGGCATGTGCCCTCAGGAATTGAACTGGCCACCCCTTGGTTATGGGACAACGCTCCAACCAAGTAGGCCAAGCTGATGAAATAGATTAAATAAACTGCCCTATAAAAAAGGCAATATTTCACTATTTATTTCATCTACTTCATTAACTAAAATGACTTGAGGGCCGCAGCTTTAAGAAATTAGCACCTATAGGCCAGTGCTGTCCTTATTAAATACTATTTATTATATGTATAAGTACTCAGGATGGAAAAAAGAGACTTATAATAAAAACTTTTAGAATAGTTACCCAATTATAATAAGAGTTAGTATTTATGAAGTGCAAGGCACTCTGCTAAGTTCTACATCAGCTAGCTTGTAGTAAAAAGTTCAGAATTTACTGACATAACAATGGGAAGCTATAATAAACAATGTTTTCATCTGTCCTTTATGATGCCAAAAAGGGTGTCCTGAGTGAAAAGGCAACTCAACAGCAATACTTTTATCATAAGGGCAAAGACTCCCTCCAAAGCATAAGGAAAAATATCCCTAATCAAGTACATGTATATTAATGGGCTAAGGGAAAAAAAATTTTCTTAACTAAAAAAAAATTTAATAAGCATTAATACTAACCAGATCTGAATCTAAGTGGAAAGCAGTTGATAAATGCCCAGCATTATATTGTTCCGCAGGACGGCAATCCACCACAAAAAACCGGACACCTTCCTAAGAAAGAAAATATCTTGATGTACCAGAATTTGCCATGAGAGTTATATTTAACACAATATAATATTAATAATTCACCAAAGGAGGGGAAACTGGTTTATTAAAAAATTGATCTCACAAAGAATCAGGACCCAATCAGTACAGATGCAAGAAAATTACCTTAAGATCCTAAAACAGTTTCTTCATTTTAAACAGTTAAAATTTTATACATACTATTCTTAACCAGAAATTCTTAAAATACGTAGCAAGAGAATGTCAGTTCAAACTATAAAACTAATTATATAGTATAGTAACATTTAATTTTTAATTTGTATGTTAAACAATTTTTAAAAAACTATATAGTTATGAACACAGATCTAAATACAATTTCTATTTCTGCAAATAAATCCACAAACATCAACTCAATTCACATAAGAACTAAATGTTTTTGGTGGATGAGGGGAGATGCTAAAATGACAGTTTGAACCAAAGTAGTTCACATGGGTCTTATTAAACTAGATTACATATTTTCATTAAAAAAATTTTATTTAGAGAGAGAGGGGAAGGGAGTGAGAAAAGGAAAGAGAAACATTGATTTAAAGAATTGGCTCATGAGATTTTCATAAAGAAAGTAACAAAAAAAGGCACATTTCTTCAATTATCCTTTGCTATTGCTTTATGGTATTTAACCATGAAATTCAATTAGTTGTGTAACAACCAAGAATTTAACTGTTACACTAAATTCACTTTTAAGTATTTCAGATACCATTCATTTGCTTTGCTAAAATGAAAAACGTTGGAGAATTTACAAAAATTGGTGTAAAAAAATAATTAGTTGTTGACAATTAAAATAACACCAATATTGGCAGTTAAAAAATGACTACCTCCCTGGCTGGTATGGCACAGTGGACTCACTGGGCCAGTGAACCCAAGGGCCACTGGTTCGATTCCCACTCAGGACACATACCCAGGTTCCAAGCCAGGTCCCCAACTGCAGGCAGGTGAAAGGCAACCATAGATTGATGTTTCTCCCCTTTACTTCCTCCCTCCCTTCCCCTCTCTCTAAAAGTAATGAATAAAATCTTTTTTTTTAAAAAAAAAAAAGGAAGACTACCTGGCCCTGACCAGTGTGGCTTGGTTCGTTGAGCATCATTCTGCCAAGTAAAAAAAAGGTCCTTGGTTCAATTCCTGGTCAGGGCACATGCCTGGGTTTCAGGTTCAGTCCCCAACTGGGGCATGCACAAGAGGCAACTGAACAATGTTTCTCTCCCTTTCTTTCTCCCTTCCTCCCCTCTAATAAATAAAAATCTTAATAAATAAATAAATAAATAAGTAAAAGTGACTACCTGGACAGAAGATTTAGCACATCAAAAATAGCAAAATAGCCACATTTTTGCAGTAAATTAATTTTATCGAAATCAACAAATATAAAAGAAATGTTGGCTCCTAACATTTCAAGGGCACTGTCCTTTGACAAAATTGTGCATTTTCTTTCTTACCCCCTGCAGCTGATTTGCTTGAAGGATCTCTGACACTGAGACGGCCAGACACAGAGCCTGACTAAGGTCTGCATCGTCATCCTTAATTCCCAACAAAGTACTACCAAATAGGTGGTGATTATCCTGTTTGAAGAGAAAACTTTAAAACACTATAAAGAAAAACCAAATTCAAATTGTCCCAAAAAATTCTTAATAAACCAAGATAAAAGTTAAAATAACTATATAATATCCTTAAGTCAAATGATTTATAAGACTTAATACATCATCTCAAATCTTATAAGCTAAAATCTACAAGACTGCAAAGTCCCTGTCAGAACTCACACAAAATGGAAGAAATGAAACACTTTCTACAGTTATTTTCTATAGTATCATCTGTAGTAAAGTACTACATTTTTAAAACACAACTTTTCATATTTTAATAAAAATAAAAATATGGCATAAAAGAATTGCATAAATTATATAAGACGCTAATGTATAGTCCGCTTATTTAACAAATGCTAGGATTATTTACTGTATGTGAAGAATAAACTGTTCCTCTTAAGAAACCTGAAATGTGTTAACACTTCTAGGCAAGATGATAAACATGGTATACACATGCTCCCACAACATCAAAATTACAACTAAACTACAGAAAAACCATCATCCAGAGCCACCTGAGATTGGGCTGAATGGAAGTCCTACAACTAAGGAATTAAAGAAGCCACCTCAAGATTGGGATGAGGGGTGCAGATGCAGAATAGGCTGGTCCCGCACCCATATGTGAATAAAAATCAGAAGGGATACCTCGGCTGTGGAGCTCCCCACTGAGAAGCAAGGGGGGACCACTCCCTTTGTCTGGCTGTTAAAACCAACCAGCATAGCGGCTGAGTGAGACAGAGGACTTATGCAGTCCCGGGCAGTTCCTCTTAAAAGACCCGTGCATGGATGTACTTGGACTCACTCCATCTGTGCTCCAGCACTGGGACAGCAGCTCGAAAGGTACCAGAGTTATATAGGGAGGAAATGAACTATCTGGCACCAAGAGCTAAGGATTGGAAGGTTAGCTTTCTCCCAGACAGAAGTGCTGGTAGAGGCCACTGTTCCTTTTCTGAGTCCCCCACACAGCCAACAAGTGGCCATCATATGAGACTCCATCAACCTGGTTTGGCCTGTTTGCCCAGCCTGGTGATCCCCTGAAACATGCCCCACCCAATTTTCAGGCCCACCCAAGTTCCTTCCAGTGGCTTTCCCTATCAAATGGCCTGTTTTGGCTCATGCTTCAGATTTTCTTAAAATCTCCCAAACAAACAACATCAGGCCTCAATGTGCCCTGTAACTCTTGTTAAGTGGTCTGGGGCCCAGCACTGTCATCGGCCAACCTTGGTTCACAGCTTGGCCTCACCTGGGCACTTCCAAGCCCAGCACAAATATAACCATTTGCAGATTGCTTTGTCGCCCATGCTGGGTGGCTCTGGGGTAGAACACAGGCAGCAGCTGACCTTGGCCTTTACCTCCTGGGAAGCTCAGAGCCCATGCATCCATTGGATAGCTTCATAGCACATCAAAGCATCCCCACCCAACTACATTCACAAGCAACACACTTAAGGGGTAGACTCAGCAGGTACGAGCCTCATGAAGTAATCCTGCTCTGTGGGGTGGGCTAGTGCACAGCTATTCCTCCACAGTGGTTGGAGGTCAGTGGTTGGTGGTTATAGTCAGTTCTTGCAGCTGATCCTCATGGGGGTAAAACACTGCCGTTGACATGCCAAGAGCAATCAAGGTTCAACTAAAAGAAGGGGGTGTGCACAACCCATACAAAGGATGTATCTGAAGTGCCCAGCTTGGGTGACCACGGAGGCTGTGCCACTGGACATTACAGAGCTCCTACTACATTAGGCCAATCCATGAAGCTAAGAAACACAGCAGATCTACCTAAAATACAAAAACAGACACAGGGAGGCTGCAAAAATGAGGAGACAAAGAAACATCCCAAATGAAAGAACAGAATTAACAAAATGGAGACAAGCAATGTTCTAGATGCAGAGTTCAAAATACTGGTTACAAGGATGCTCAAGGAACTTAGAGAAGAACTCAACAGCATAAAAAAGATCCAGTCAGAAATGAAGGATACACTAACCAAAATGAAGAATGTAATTTACAGGGAATCAACAGTAGAGTAGATAAAGCTGAGAATCAAATCAGTAATTTGGAAAATAAGGAAGCAAAAAATACTCCCTCAGCACAGCAAAAAGAAAAAGAATCCAGAAAAGTGAGGATAGCTTAAGAAACCTCTGGGACAACTGCAAGTGCACCAACATTCACATCATGGGGTTGCTGGAAGAAGAAAAACAGCAAGAAATTAGAAATCTATTTGAAAAAATAATGAAAGAAAACTTCCTTATTTGGGTGAAGAAAATAGACATGAATTCCAGGAAGCACAGAGGCCCACTCTAAGACACATCATAATTAAAATGCAAAGGTTAAAGACAAACAGAGAATCCTAAAAGCAGTTAGTTACTTACAAGGGAGCTCCCATAAGACTGTAGGCTGAAATTTTGCAGGTCAGCAAGGATTGGGACGAAATACTCAATAAAAGGCAAGGGCCTATGATAAAGATTACTCTAACCAGCAAAGCTATACTTTAGGATGAAAGGACAGATAAAGAGCTTCCCAGACAAGAAAATGCTAAAGGAGTTTTTCACCACCAAACCAGTATTATATGAAATGTTAAAGGGTCCTCTTTAAAATGAAGAAAACGTGTAAAAGTATTAACAAGAAAATGTAATAAATACATCTCTCTCAACAACTGAACCTAAAAAATAAACAAATAGCAGAACAGAAACAGACTCACAGATACACAGAACATTTTGATGGCTGCCACAAGTAGGGGAGTTTGGGGGAAGGGTGGGAAAGGTGAAGGGATTAAGAAGTACAAATTGGTTATTATAGAACAGCCATGATGATGTAAAGTACAGCATAGGGAATATAGTCAATAATATTCTAATACCTATGTATGGTGTCAGATGGCTGTGAGATATATCGCAATGATCACTTAGTAAATTACACATGTCTAACCACTGGGGTTGTATACCTGAAACTAATACAGTAATGTATGTCAAATGTAATTGAAAAACATAAATGATTTAAAAATGAAAAAGAAAATGTGTAAGACTTTTTCTTCATCCAGCATCTTAAACCACTAGTCCACCATTTGACTTACTCCACACTGTTGGGAACTGAAGTGATCTACATACATAAGGCATTTATTAAAATAACAAATTAGTCCCCAGCAACAAAAAGAATCTCCTTTTTAATTGAGTTTCAAGGGAAATGTCCTTAAAAGGTTCCCCTTACCTGCCTTCTGAAACATGTTATATTGAACATAGCCTCATCTTGATTGTTTCAGTGACATAACTACCAACTAGCAAGCTTCCTTAAAAAAATAAAAGATAATTAAGGCTTGCATAGGCACTTGAGGTCACAGACAAACTCATGTGCGGCACACTAGTTAAGGTACTTCTGTGCCTCCTCCATTTATTAGTTTTTGCTTCTTGGAGTTTTACTTTCTAGGACCTGACATCGCTCATGCTTTCAATCTGGAGTCCTTTTTCTTGAATGCATTTATCTGGTTTGAGAAAGAATCTAGGTCTTCATGGGGCTAAGTGGCCCTTTCTCTCTTACAAGACAGCTCTGCATCAGTAAAGCTGTGCCAAGCTGAAGTACAAATAGGCATAATTTATACACGCTCCATCAGATTTTCGTAATACAATTTTTAAAGAGTGCACTAATTTAGGAAATATCTCCCAGTCAACTTCCTAATGAACAGAAATAACTAATAATCATCAGAATGGTGTGAGATGATTTGTAGTATATTTGTATAACATCTTTTTTAATCTATCAGTCCCTTCACTAGGGAGATTATTTATAGTGAAAAATCGCATAAAATTGCAACACATGAAAAAACAGAAAAGAACTCAAGTTTAGAGTATTTTAACAGAAATGGATATAATATAAACAATAAAACAATGTGCAAAATGTGAAATACTGAATAGTTAGTCATTTCTTGTCTTATACCTTCCTAAATGAAGCTGGTGTTTTACTGCAATAATACTGGGCCAGAGAGAAAAGGTCTTCTATATCTTCTAGATTCAAACTGGATGGAGTTTTTTCCAAGAACTCTGAAACAGGATTATAGATATAACAACATTCAAAAAGTTATTTATGAAGAATAATTAACATTATATATCAATGCTAGCCTGTCCTCAATGTAAGAAAAACTATATAAATGGACTCTCAACAGTGATGCCTTTAAAACTGGGAAGAACTGAATGACTGCAGAGGAACTGAAACTGTTAATACAATTCTGCTAGTGAATGATGGTGCCAGGTAATCGAATCAAATTTATTAACCTTGATCAAAATACTGTGATTTATTTTGTTACCAAACACCTATTAGGCACCAGATCCTAATTTTTTTAAAAAAGAAAAAATGACTAAGAATAAGAAATAAAAATGACTAAGAAATAGTTCTAACATGAGGAACTTTGTCTTGTGTGAAAAATCTTAAAATAAATCTTTAAAATTTAGCAAGATAAACACTGTAATATAGATAGTACCAAGTGCCAGGCAATGTAGAGAAAAAAACAAGTAAATCTGTGTGGCAGCTAGAGTGGGGAGAACGGAAAAGGAAAACTAAGGTTTCACAATGGAGATACCATGAAAGCAGAATATTGAAAAGTAAACTGAGAAAGAAGAAGGGGGCTGGGGCAGGAAGAGGATAGGAGAGAAGGGAAAGAA
This sequence comes from Noctilio leporinus, assembly GCA_004026585.1. Taxonomy (NCBI): domain Eukaryota; kingdom Metazoa; phylum Chordata; class Mammalia; order Chiroptera; family Noctilionidae; genus Noctilio; species Noctilio leporinus. Next base: position 10,065 of record PVIW01004278.1, read on the forward strand.
GAGGGGGAGGAAAAAAAGGGAGGGAGATAGAAAGGGAGGAAAGCAAGGAGAAAAACAGAGGGAGAGAGGTGAAGAGAGGACAATGCATTTTATTTGAACCATGAAACCAAAGAGATGGTAAATGGAAAGAAATGAAAAAGTGAAAAAACATGAACAAGCCCTGGCTGGTGTGGTTCAGTGGATTGGTGCCAGCCTGCGAACCCAAACATCGCTTGTTCGATTCCGTCAGGGCACAGAACCAGGTTGCAAGCCAGGTCTCTGGCCAGGTCCATAGCTGGAGGCAAGTGAAAGGCAACCATACATTAATGTTTCTCTCCCTTAATTCCTCCCTCCCTGCCCTTCTCTCTGAAAGTAATACATAAAATGTTAAAAAAAGAAAAAAAAAAAAACATGAACGAACGGATGGATGGATGAATATAGAAAAAACTGTCTAAAGTTTGTACCTGCAGAGAGTCTCTAAGAGTGTAGTGAAAACCTCAGAACTCTTTTAACCTAATTTATAGATGAGAAAACTAGTTTAAGAAAATTAAGTTAGGTGAAATGTATTTTCTACATAAAATGCTACTTACGTATAACTTCTTCTTTGCTGTCAGACTCCTGTGCTAAAATAACTTCTCTGTAAACAAAGAATCAAATGAGTTAAATATTAACAAACCACCCTAAGAATAGAGGAGAAAAATCTCATCAACTTGATACTTACTTTGCATTAACAAGGATTATTAACATTAAAAAATATATAAAAAATGGATCCGCTTGTTGTAAATATCCATCCCATATTGCCTGAGTGACTTCAATGGAACAGTAACATGCAAAAAGACTTCCAAGCTGTAAATAGGAAATAAAGTAACAAACATAAACAATTAGAAAGGACCTGTTCTTTTAAAAGTATTAAAGCAAATGCATAAGTAACATTACATCAAGTTATCTGCACCTGAAATTTAATGTGCACTTTAATTTTATATATAATATATATAATCCAAAGGCAGAACGTAGGAATTCAAAGCACAACGGAGCCACTTACTAGGTGACTGACTTAGGGCATGAAATCAGCTTTAATGCTTCCATTTCTACTTCTGTTAAAAAAAAAAAAATACTCTTACCCATTTTCCTACACTGTTGTAAGAATATCTAAAGGAACTACCACACATCTGCCACAGCGTAATAACTAACATGATTTCCCACTAAGCTAAGGACAACTAGCATAATTATTACAGCAAACTCACAATTGTGAGACTCAAACACTAAATTTAAGAGCACCCGCCCCAAAATTTGGTAACAATATAAATGCGCATTGCTCCCAAAGTATTTACTTTTATATCATTTGAAATAGATGAGATGTCATTTATATTCCTCAGTGGGTTTCAGAAGCTCTACGGTTTTCTCTTGTTAATGCCTAAGTTTATCTAGAGCCCAGTTGTATTTTAAATTGCATGAATTCAGTGATACTTAAAATTTTCTTTAGACACAGAAACAATTCCATGTGGAGGTTTAAATTTAAGACTTTTTAATAAAAAATTTTTAAAAGATTTTATTATTTTAAGAAAAGGGAAGAGAAACATTAGTGTATGTCTTTCACCTGCCTCCAGCTACGGACCTGGCTAGAGATCTGGCTTGCAACCTGGTTGTGTGCCCTGACTGGGAATTGAACCCAGGGACCTTTGGGTTCACAGACCAGCACCTATCCACTGAGCCACCAGCCAGGGCTAAAATATTTTTAATGGCTAAAGCAGCTAATGGGGACACTTATATTTTGTGCCAGGTACTAAACTACTGTCACAGCATTTCATGGTTTTTAATTATATGTCTCTTTATTCTAAATACACTAACAGACCTTCAAATAAACCATTTTTTCCCCATTTTGTAAGGGAGAAAACAGACAATGCAATAAATAACATTTCCAAGTTCACAGAGCTAGTGAGTAGTAGTGTCCAACCTAAACATCTGAGACACCAAAGCCCATGTCACTGCCATTACACTTGACCACAAAACTTTTAAAGTACATAATCCTGGCATTTTTTGTAGTTAAAAAATTATTACAAATACAGATTAGAAGATCCAAATAGAATGGCAGTATATGGTCATCATTAAACTCACTCAACAAACTTCAAGCAACCATTGCATGGCTCCTAGTCACAAGTTTTCAGGGGTTAGGAATTAGTTGTGTTTCATTTCACAATTAAAAAAAAAAAAAGACTCCATTCTATAGACATGTTATTAGTAGCAAAAACTATTTGGCACATCAACTGAAGAGAACCAGTTCTTCTAGTACTCAGTTAAAATCTGCTACCAGCACTGAGTACTAATTCAGAGTTCTGGCATCAGAAATTGCATTTTCTAGGCATGACATGACCAGAGAAACCTCTACTAAGTATTAGAATGCTAAAAAAATTCTCTTATTTCAACACAAAAATGTAGTGAATGTCAGCACATCATCTCAGAGAAGCTACAGTTTTTTGTAGGTGTTTTATTATTTTAACTCAAAATGACAAGTATAACCCAAGAGGGAACTAAAGAATAGCCTGCTATAGTTTCAGATTCGGTAGAGCAGAGTTGAAATCAGTTAGGATTCTCTAAGCATGTCTTAACTGCTAACTCATTCTTTCACCCTCTTAGATAAGTACTATTATTACTCCAAGTTTACAGATAAAGAAATTGAAGCTCAGAGACTACTTTAAATCACACAGTTAATAGTGACAGAAATGGGATTTCCTGAAATAGGTAAGACATGATTAAGGAATATGAAACAATAAAATGTTTCAAAGGCTACATGGTATGTGGTACCATCACAGACTGAATCTAAAAGATAAGAGAATTGAAGTGGTTTCTAGTCTAGTACAGTGGATTGGATGGAGAATCTACATGTCTTGTGATCTAGCCACATACTGATATTTACAAAACATAAAACAATGCCACTATTCTAATTTTCTTCTGAAAAAATTATTATTTAAAAAGTAGGCTATTTATTAACATGTAGATATATCATTACTTCTAAATAATAAATATTTAAAACTTCTTGGTTTTAATTTCTAATCAGCATAATCATATAAACAATGAACTCTCAATAAATGTTGTGTTAGTGGTCCTGAGACCAAAAGGTTCAAGAACCACTGATGTAGAATAAAACTACCTACTGAAAAATACAAATATAGGATGTTGGGGCACTGAGATATACTTTATATTATTCATGAGATATTTTAATTAATTTTCAAGATTGACTATCACTTCTAAGTTTTAAAGTAAACTGACAGTTACCATATATTACATAAGTAATTTACATATGTATATACATATATACACACATGAGGTCTGTCCAGAAAAAATCCAGTCATTGTTAATATAATGAGAATTGTTTGCATGACATTGATGTAACCTGGCAGCCAAGTAGAGTGGACTGGAATGTGTGTCTGTGAGCAATGAGGACTTCACTGTACTAGTCAGTGTGGGTGGCAGTTGCCATTGAGTGAGCATGTGTACTGTGTTACATTCAAAGTGACTAAGCAAGTACAGCAATAAATCTGCATCAAATTTTGTGTTAAGCTTCAACATTCCTGTGGAAACTATTCAGATGGTTCAGAAGGCCGCAGCTATGGGCAACTGGTGACTGGCAGCTTCATCACGATAACATGCCCACTCATGCATCACATCTAGTGCAATTTTTTGATGAAACATTAAATCACCCAGGTGACTCAGCCCCCCATACAACCTAGATTTGGTACCCTGCGACTTTTGGCTTTTCTCAAACTAAAATCACTTTTGAAAGGGAAAAGATCTCAGACCATCCGTGAGATTCAGGAAAATATAGCAGGCCAGCTGACGGTTACTGGGAGAACTGTGTGAGGTCCCAAAGTGCCTACTCTGAAGAGTCTGAGGTGTCACTGTCCTGTGTACAATGTTTCTTGTATCTTCTTCAATAAATGTCTCTATTTTTTCATACTATATGGTTGGATACCTTCTGGACAGACTGTAAATATGTCACATATTTTGTTATACATAAAACCACAAAAGACTAAACTTCATGTTAAATAATCTGAACTAACATAAGTGAAGAGTAAAACAAGCTATTTATGAAATGCCAATAATTTAACTCCTTTGGTTTAGGTAGTAATGATCTATAATTAAGTACTTTTCATACTCTTCCTTGGGGAAAAAATACCCCTAACTATAGTTTCATAGAAATCTATTTTTCATTAAGTGTTCCTACTTTCACTTTATTACCCAGTTGAGTGCATAGGAGTCTGGAGTAATTTTCTTTGTATCAAGAAAAGAACAAAGCTCAGGCTCATGGTACTGGATGAGTAATCGGAAAAGGTGAAATGGTCTCCCCTTCAGGGAACAATCCCTAGAAAACAAAAGAAAGGTTTATTGCATTAGTAGGTCAGAAATATCAATTAAGTAACCAGTCCTCCTGCAATATCCACCTCCTTTCCCTATCTCTAGAACACCTGAATACCAGCCTACAACTAGGCAGTCTCTTGCTAACGTCTAATGGACCTGACTGAGAGAGTTTGTATCATAGACACAACAGGTCTATAGCCAAACCTAGGGAGATTCTCTCCAGATGAACCCAAGCAGCATTCTAACAGAAGGCCTGCAGAAACCACTCACGGCCCAGGTGGCAAACACAATACCTGCAAGGCCAAATCTGGCCCTCCACCATGTTTTATCGGGCCCCACACCTTTGGCCTGGCATCTTGTTTTCTACCCGGCTCACTTAACTATTGAGGAGTAGTTACACTTATACAGCCCTAAAATTCCATTCGGCTGTTTGAAGGCAATCTCGAGGCTGATGTGGTCCTGGTAAAAATGAGTTTGACACCCCTGACTTAGGGTATTTTGGTAAGTTTTTGATTCCAGAAAGAGACCCAGAGAGTCCTAAGAAGTCCAAACACCCCCTTTTTTTCCTGCCAAATAAGAAGAAACTTTTAAGAGGGCTTCAGGTTAGTTCCCCAGTTAAATGTACACACATAATTCAAAATGTCCTTCAGCAAAGGTACATATCTGAAATGGCCAGGTGAACATTTCAGAATAGACACACTTAGAAGAGCCTTAGAAGCTGTCGAAGTGGCCTGGGTACTAGGTGCTTTAAGTGAATTCCAGGAGGTGCCAAACACTCATTGAATAACCACCTTATTCTTTCCCTGTTTCCTTATGTCCAAATAAATTAGTAAAAACATAAACAGCTCAAAATATAGGCTATCATAATAAAAGTCCCCCCTTTTTTTTTTTAGGACAAACCATTTTCTAGACTGTTCACAGGCACTTTTACAGTTATCTCAGTTTACCTTTTAACAGTAATAGATACTATCATTTCTCCTGCTGTACATACAGATAAGACTATTAAGACTTAGTTGTGGTCAAGTAGCTCACCCAAAGGTCACTTATCTAAGAAGTGATGAAGCTAAGACTTGTACATAGAAACTGGGTATCAAACCATTATGCCTGCCCTAACTGATGTCATTGAAATGGCTGGGCGTCATGCCTCAAAGCAAAAGGTAACTGGTTTAATCCCTGGTCAGGGCACATGCCTAGGCTGTGGAGTCAGTCCCCATTTGGGGTGCTACAAAATGACAACTGATCAACGTTTCTCTCTTACATCAAAGTTTTTGCTCCCTCTTTTTCTCCCTCCCTCCTCCTCCCTCTAAAAAGAAGTACTATCTTAAAAAAAAAAAGATTACATCTGCATCAAAAGCATTAAAAAATATATATTATGGCATACTACCCTTCCATATATCTCATATTTTAACAAGTGACATTTTGGTAGAGTTTCTAAAAAAGCAAACTGTAAAGAAATTAAGATAGAAGGCTTCCTGTAAAAAAGTTAATGAAGTGTCCTAGTTTTAACATAAAAGCACTATGTTTTCTGTTTTATTATTTTTCCATTATAGCTTATATTCAATATTATTCTTTACATTAAGTATGTTCTAAAACGCTATTCAAGACCTGAGGTCAATGCCAGGACTTGGTGTGACTCTGTACCTGCCATTTTTAAATACTGCAGTTTGTCAGGGAAGTTTTGTAGAAAAGGCCCTAGGTTGGTAATTCAGGTGGCCAGAGACAAAACTGGATTCATATTAGTAACATTATCTACTCCCTAATCTAAATACTTTTCCCACTTTATAAATGCAATGCATGGAGACTGAGTAGGGGCATAAACTGTGGGACAAGTGCCTAGTTTGTGGTCTCATCTTCAGAAAAAGTGGGACAGCTCAGGAGTCAGCCATTGCAATAGCACCTATTCATTTACTATCTGTGGAAGCAAAGTTACTCTCTCCTGCAAGGCACTGTGAGTGATAGAATTCTACCCACGTTTTATATCTGAATCTGCAATAAAAAAAAAGTATTATAATGGAGTTCTTCTAGCAACATTTTGTGGAGCTGTGTTCTACCCAGGGGCATTAACACACCCTCTGGCTGAAGTACTATGTTACATGTAGAACTCATGAAAACAGTTTAACTGGAGGAACCTGACAAGACAGTGTACTACACAGCTCAACATACCTCACCCCCCAATATTAGCTACGATACTACCACCAACATTCTCTAGAGAGAAAGCTGGAACATCATATCATGCCCCTTGCTATTACTGGCTCTGTTAATTGAGAGGTGCCAAAATATAAGCAGTCAAGAGATCCAGTATAACTGAATGTTTCTCAAATATGAATTCCAGTCTTGGATCTACCTTAGCCCTGTGTCCTGGCATCTCTGCATCTGTTTTCCTGACCTGAGGTTCTCCACCCTGGTGTATGTTAGAATCACCTGAGTTTTAAAAATATATCGATGCTTAGGCTCTAACTGGTCTGCTTATATCTGAAACTTCAAGGACCAGCATGTTTTAAAAATTCTTCAGTTGAAGAATATCTTCTCCAAAAAAAGATATACAAACTGTCATTAAGCACATGGAAAGATGTTCAACATCTTTACCTGTATGAAAAATGCAAATCAAAACCATAATGATATACCACTGCACAATTACTATTAATATGGCTATAATCAAAAAACCAAATGTTGATGAGGATATGGAGAAATTTGGATCTTTATTCACTGCTGATGGGAATGTAAAAAGATGCACTTTCTCAAAAGGTTAACTACAGAGTTATCATGTGATGCAGAAATTCCACCTTAGGTACACACCCAAGAGAAACAAAATTACATGTCCACATAAAAATTTGTACACAAATGTTCACAGCAGAACTATTCATAACAGCCAAAAAGTGAAAATCCTAATGTCCATCAAGGGTTGAATGAGTAAATAAAATGTGTTGTATGCATAGAATGAAATACTCTTCAGCAATAAAAAGGCATGAAATAATGCTACAACATGGATAAATCTTTAAAACATTACAATAAGTGAAAGAAGGCAGTCATGCAGGCCATATATTGTCTGATTCCATTTACGTAAAATTTCCAGAATAGGCAAATCTATAGAGACAGAAAGTAGTGACTGTCTAGGGCTGGGTGTTGGGGGAAAATGGAGAGTTGGTTACTAATGGGTCATGGGGATTCCTTTTGAGGTGACAAAAATATTCTGAAAATGATTGTGGTTATGGTTACATAACTCTATGCCTGTACTAAAACCCACTGAATGTACATACTGAAAGGATGAATTTTATAATCTATAAATGCTATCTTATAGGGCTGTTAGCAAAAAACAGAAGGGCAGTGGGAGAGTCTTCAGTTGATTCTAACAAGCAATCAGTGTGGAGAACCATAAAGTACAGGTGTCCATTCAAACTTAGGTTCCAATCCTGACTCAGTCACACAGAGGTATAATCCTGAATAAATTATTTCATCTCTCTTTCTTTGCCTCTGTTTCTGAAGTTGTATATCATAGATACCTACCTTAGAGTGTCACTGTTTAAATGAGAAAATACACAAAGCACCTACAGCTAGTATAGTGTATTATCACACAGGAAGCAATAAAAAATGGTAGTCATTTAATTACCAAGCTCCAGAAGAGTGGTTTTTACCTTGGCTACAGACTGTAATCAAATGAGAAGCTTTTAACAAACACTGATGCCTGCAATCTCCTCAAAGATTTGGTTTTATCACTTAGCTATGCAAACAAGCATCAAGTTTTTAAGAAGGGCTTCCCCAATGATTCCAATTTGTACCCAGGGTTTGGAGCACAGCCAAACTACTGCTCTAGATTATGCTGAAAGTTCCTTTTGGTTCTAAAATCCTGACTACCAATCCACAGCACTGGCTCCTACAAGGATTCTTTCTGGCCTCATGAGTGCTACCTCTGCAACGTCCACCCCAATGTCTAATCACCTATACACATCTGTCTAGAGTGAGCTTAAGTGTCACTTGCCCAGGCTTCGAAGCCATACCTGGGCAAGTGAGGTCACTCTCATTATACATTCCCACAGTGCTATTTCACCCTCCTCACACTCCGCACACTGATGACTTGTTCATGCCTGTACTTGTAGGGCTAAGAGCCAAGCTGTAACCCCAGCACATCACTCACTGCAGCACTCCAAAAATTTTACTTTTCACTTAGGCACTATAATGCTGTTTTTATTTTATAGGTGAAGATACTACTGAAAAAATCTAGTTATGCTACATACATAGTAGTATATATATATGTAATATATACATATATACACACATATATACATATATACATGTAATATATATATACTACTATAGTATATATAGAAATATATATAGTATATATATAGAAATATATATTTTTTATACTTCTATAGTAAATCATAGAAGTATAAAATTTTAAAGAATCCTTTTTAAAATGTTTATAATCACAAAAATAAAGTTAAGTAACAATTATGACTCAAACAAACTTCAAAATTACTTAATCCTTTTCTTACCAAAGTAAATTAATAATTTTAGCTCAAGAAGACTAGACCTTTAATCATTTTAAAATAGGCAACTAAATCATATTTTACCTGGGGATGTATTTATTCATGACAGCATAAAAGCAGTTGTATAAATCGCTCCGTGGCAGTTGGAGATGCACAAATGGTTTGAGTAGATGTATCCAGCTAAGGGACGTGGTATATTTAATGTTACGTGATTTACAATAAAAGGTAATTACAGATTCAATATCCAAAAGTAATTCTGCTGCCTTCTCTTCTGGCACTGAAAGCTGGTCTAGAAAATAATTGTCAAAATAAAGTTACCAAATGCCTGTTAGAGGCTCCGTTTTTGGATATAATCCCTACTTACAAACATGCAATACTACATTAATGCACGTAGAGCATGGCAACACTACATAAAGCAATTTTTCCTTATACTTACACTTATTATTTACTAGCTGTTCAATATTTACTAGCTTAATACTTGACCTAAATAGAGATTAAATAAGAATGGATCATCTGAAGTTGAAGGGTAGGCAAGAGTCATAACTTATATTCCTAAAAAGCAAAAAAAATTGTTCTCTAAACAACAAATTATCATCTACCCCATGATGGGCAGCTGCCACTACAGCTCTGGTAAGGGCAGGTAAAGCAATTCATTCTTTACCCCAAATTCCCTTTCCTTTGCCCACACAAGCAATGTGTTTCCTATGTGGTTAATAAACAAGAGCCTATGTAATCAATAACTTAACTAGAATATAATGGAAAGAGAAATGAAAAGATACCAATGGACTATACATAAAGTTTTAAAAGGAAGTATAAACTAAATTGAAAAAGACTTCATGGGGTGGCTGCAAAACCATTCATGATTTAGTTTTTCTACAGCAGATCATGAATCATAAACATTTGGAACACAGCCTCCTTTAATTTAGGACTATATACAATTATACAGATACTATTAATCACACAAAAATAATTAAACTGCAATAAAACTTTAAGGACACAAAGAATTAAACACATGGCCCTGGCTGGTGTGGCTGAGTGGATTGAGCAATGGCCTGCAAACCAAGGGGTCACCAGTTCACTTCCCAGTGAGGGCTCATGCCTGGGTTGCGGGCTAGGGTCCCTAGCTGGGGGCACTCGAGAGGCAACCACGCATTAATCTTTCTTTCCCTCTCTTCCTCTCTCCTTTCCCCTCTCTCTGAAAATAGTAACATATTTAAAAGAAACAAAAAAGAACTAAACATATGATACAAAAAGAGAAAACACTAAAAATTGGGCTCTCTATCTTAAAATATTAGACATTTCATAAAGAATTTCAAAAGAAATGTTCTAAATCTACAATTTTACTAGCTCTTTAAAATTCAACATATCCCAAATTATAGCAAGATAATTCTACTAAAGAGTAATTCTTCCACCCCAAATTATTTCCAAAATTTTTTACTATTTGAAAACAATTACTGAACTTACCAATAAACTCTTGGCAATCTTTGTGAATTGTGTTCTGTTCTGGCAGATCTAAAATACCATCCCATGATGCCAAACTATCACCTTTCCCTGCAACATTTAGAGCAATCTGAAAGAAAAATTTGAAAAAGCAACTAGCTTTAAATGCTATTTTTCTCCTTGGAAAGAAGCTGATACAACGGAAAGGCCTGAATTTAGGACTAATGCCCACTTCAAAGATTACAAAGTAATATATCTATATTTCACCAAATGCTGAGCTCTTGGTCATATCACAATGGAAAAACACAATTATTTTAAATCCTCCTAAATTAAATTGTACTACTCCATGTCAATACAGTGAATAGAAGAAATTACACAAAGAGTTTACATAATCACATATGTAAACTTACTATAAACAAACATCATCAATGCTATATAGGATAAATGTTTATGTCACCACCCCCACAAAACATGTGTTGAAAGCCTAATCCCCAATGAGATAATATTGGTATTAGGAGGTAGGGCCTTTGGGAGGTGATCAGGTCATGAGGATGGAGCCTTCACAAATGGAATTAGTCTTCTTATTAAAAGACCTCAGAGAGCTCCTTGTCCCTTCAGCAGTTCAAGGATACATTAAGGGATTTATAGTGATTCAAGTTTAATGGTTTTACGGTTATTTTAAAAAGCCTTTATTGTTTAGACTTCCATATTGAAGTATTTTAGCATGCCACTAAGGATTTGCTTTAAAATAATCCAGTGGGTTAGTTAATCCGGTGTGAGGAGCATTGGGATACTAATCAAACAAGATTGGTCAAATGTTGGCCAATTAAATGTAAGTGATGGAGGTTCATTATACAAGTGTCTCAACTTTTTGTGTTTTACATTTCTGTAATAAAACATTCAGATGCTATGTACAGTTATAGTTCCATTTCTTTTACATATATATATGTGCAAGGATGAAAAATTTAAAAGGTATGTACCAAGGAATTATTAAGTGTTTTACTTACAGGTGGTAGATAACGAGTGATTTCTATCTTATCCATTGCTTATCCATCTCTTGATAAAAATAAATTATTTCTATTACAATCATAACAAAATCTTAATGTAAAGTAAAAAAATGATAATACTCATGCACTGGAGAATAGTCAAAGAAGAAAATAAAGAAGGAAAATTCCTGTAATTCCAATACCCAGAGACCTAATTCCCCTCTCCCATTTCTTTATAACATAATTTCTAATGGTTAAAAAATAACTGCCTTTTAGCCCTGGCTGGTAGCACAGTGGATAAGGCGCCGGCCTGTGAACCCAAAGGTTGCAGGTTCAATTCCCCAGCCAGGGCACATAACCAGGTCTCCCGTCAGGTCTGTGGCTGGAGGCAGGTGAAATGCAACCATACATTGATGTCTCTCTCCCTCTCTGCCTCTCTTCCTTCCCCTCTTTCTAAAAATAATGAAATAAAATCTTTAAAAAAAAAAAATAAATAACTGCCTTTTAAAACCTAAATTATTAAACACACTGAACATTACAGAAATAAACAGTTTATAAGTTGCTGTTTGATAAATTTTGTACATGTGGCATGCCCATAGGATTATAAGTCTTCTGCAACTAGACAACTGAAAACAAACATTCTCAAATATTATTCTTAAGTAATTACATTTTCTTTATTTACTTTCCTGTTACCTTCCAAACTTTGGCTCTCAGATCAGTAGGCAGTTGTCTCCCTTGAATTATATTTCTCAAAGTTTCAAGATCACAACCTCCTGCTTCCAGAGCTTCTTCAAGATCTTTTTCCCTAAAAGAAACAAAACAAAACAAAAAACCCCACAAGCCCTAATTATTAAGAGAAATTTTCATTCTTATTATTTCTTATTTCACATTCATTTATAAGCATGGCCTGTTAAAGGCTGTAACCAAGATAAAAAACGTTCTCAGCAGCCAAAATGCAATGCCAAGGCAAACACAGCATTTTGCTTTCTTGGAAGGAAATCTTAGGTTTCATATGCACAATTTACTCAATTTGCATTCAATTTAACAAGCTGAGTTATCTGTTTTCTAAGATTAAAGAAATTTAAAAAGAACAAGGGGCAAGCTGGCTGGCACCATGAATTAAGTCATAGTAATAGCAGTATTCGTGGTAGTAGTAATGACTAACATTTTATGTAACACTAACTGTGTGTTAGGCACTCTTCTAAACATTGATGTGTTTTTGTTTGTTTTTTAGTTCTCACAACAACCCTCTGAAGAAAGTTACATCATTGGCCCCGGTTTACAGATGCAAAAAAATGAGGCAAGGATGGGTTACGTAACTTGTGATGACATGTCTGGTAAGTAGCGGAGCCAGGATTCAAATTTTATCAGAAATTTATGCTCTGAACATTACGCTAGACAGTGGTAAGGAGAGAAAAAAAATTCAGTCAGGAATGCAAAGCACTGCATTATGAAGAGTATTTAGTACATAATTATGCAAATATATGACTAAAACAGTGCCCAGCTTACAGAAAATATTCAACATGTATTGGAGGAACAAAGGCTCTAATGGCACCACTGTATTATATATTAAAGCAAAATAATACCACATAAAGTAAATTATGAAGTAAATCAACATGCAATTATGCTCTGTCAACTATTGGAGAAAAACATGAAATACATTTTGTTTTAGTAGGTATATGGTTAAAATAATTTTAAAACTTACACAAAGTTATGAATTGTTTCTTAGCCAGGAAATAACCACTTAAAATCACGAATTTCTTCAGAATTCTCTAAAGCTGAAGTTTTAGCCATTTCAGTATATGATACATAGGAAATGTGTACAAATAAAAATCTGTAACTCAGCTAGACAATGTCTAAAACTCCTTGAAGCAGCTTAAAAGGCAGAGCATGCCCCTAGAATCAGAACTGTCATTTTGAGAAAAATAAATTACTCCCATTCCACATTTTTTCAATAAGGTAATATAAACTTCTCATATTAATAGGATTCCAAAAATATCAGTTCAAATGTATAAATTTCTTCAAGTGTTGCCCTCTTAAGGGAAAAGAAAACATAATCACTTGGGATCATATTCAATAGAAAAGCTGTGATCAAACTTGAAAAGTTTCTTAACAAAGGTACTATAAATTCATATGAACAAAAAAATAACTAGTAACCACACAAGGAATATTTTGCCCTTTTGTTACATGGTCACCAAAAGTGTTGGACAGGAAAGGGAGGGAAAGAGATTTCAAATCTGCTGCTGAGAAACACTCCAGGCCAATAGTTGATTAAAGATGCGGTTTACCAATATATTCTATTCTGGCCAAAATCTACCAAGATAGCTTGTTAGAATCTGAAGTATTATCTGTAACCATGAAACAAACAAACAAAAAAAAATTTAAAGAATCTTTTATGAATAAATGATTAAATGTGTAAGTAAACTAAAAGCACCATGTAGTGAGGTGAAATACTTTTACCAAATAAATGAACTAGAATTTTTCCATTTTTCAGTGTAAAATCCTTGGTTTTTGTTTTTTTTTTTAAGTAACTTTGTCAAATCCCTTTACTATTCCAGAAAACACAGTTAGTATTTTGGGGTATAATGCCTAATCCTCAACATACGTTTTAGATCATAAAAATGTACAGCACATCTCCGTTGATACAGCCATTGCTGGATTCTTGGATGCTGTCCCCAAGAAACCACAAACATGGTCTCAAGTAGTACAACCATGAGTAAGAAAAAGAAAATGCTCCACCTTAAGTATTAAGTAGTAAAAGTCACTTCTCGCAAACTAAGTAATTAAAAGTAACGTTATCTTCTGAGTAGTAAGGAGTTCAAAAGTTCAATTATCAGAATGTCAATATTAAAAGTTACTACTTTTTACTAAATATAGTAGAGTTAAATAACTCATAAAAAGGCTAAGTTCCTATCAAGAGATAGGAACTCTTATGGCACTGGTATCTCAAATAGAATTTTCCTTCTCCTCTAGAACATGCAATACCTAACACTGAAAATGGGGTTTGATTATGAAGGTTATGGTTTTTAAGTCTTTGATTTTGGCAGCTTCTTGCTAACCTTACAAGCTAAAGTTAACAAAAGTATACAGGATTTTCAGACAAGTATTAAAATATAAAAGTACAGGCCCTGTCTATTTACACTAGTAAGTATAAAAAGTAAGTGTCTCTTTTGCTCACAAGGTTCAGGACAGAGCATACCCAAAGTTCTGGGGTTATAGAAAAGCAGAAATGCATCCTGGCTCTGACATTGAAACTATAACATAAGTTAGTATAATACTCTAAGTTACTGTTGATTTACAAATGGTATTTTTAAAACCTAAATAAAACAGAATTTCCCCTCAGCTGATCTGTGGCAAAATTACCTAATCTGAGTATTGCCGCTTTAGAACTATAGCAAGGCAAACATTATGAGTAAATTTATATGAAATAAGTTAATGTTTACATTCAAGCTAGCAACTGAATTAGATTTTTCTTCCTCAACCAAATGTTGAATAAATTCTAGCATATGGAAACATCTGCAAAATAGAAATTCGGAAAGTGGGGGTAAGGGAGGAAGGCAGGATAGCAATAGGACAAGAATTTATTTTTTTTTTAAGTCAACATAGACATTACCTTTTTTTTTTTTAATTTAATTTTATTGTTGTTGTATTACATCCATCCCCTTTTGGCTCCCCTCTGAGGGACAAGAATTTTTAAGCACTACCAAAATAAATATGCATCTCCAAATGCTTCTAGGATTAGGAAATTCAACTTTAAGGTGTATAATTATTATTATTATTTTTAAAGAGTTTATTTATTATTTCCAGAGAGAGGGGAAGGCAAAGAGGCAGACAGGGAGAGAAACATCAGTGTATGGTTGCCTTTCACCTGCCTCCAGCTACAGACCTGGCTTGCCATTTTATGTGCCCTGGCTGGGACTCAAACCAGCGACCTTTAGGTTCACAGGTTGGTACCTTATCCACTGTGTCACCAGCCAGGGCCTTGAAATTTTATAACTACTTTATGTGTTAAGTCATACATTGAGTCATATTTAAAATTTTAATTTTAAAAGTAACTAGCTTATATGTTTTGTGTTTCTGAAACTTAAAGTTAAGAAAACAACCTGCAACTAGGAAAAAAATAACTGTATTAAACTTTTTTCTAAATTGTTTTCTCCAACCAAGTTCTAAAAACTTTTCCCTATAATTTCAAATTTTATAAAAACTGTAATTGTATACACTCTAAATGGGAGATGAAAACAAGACTTAGTTCAATTACTAAATTTTTTTCATATTTATTTTTGCATTTAAACCACATATCCATTATCAGCATTCTCTATTCCTCCCATCTTGCTGCTAGCCCCTGGCAACCACTGATTTATTTTCTGTCTCTACACATCTATTCTGGGCATTCTATATAGGTAGTCATATATATGTAGTCTTTGTGCCTGGTTTCTTTCACTTAGAATGTTTTCATGCCCTGGCCAGTGTGGCTAAGTTGGTAGGGCATAGTCCTGAAAACCAAAAGGCCACCTGTTTGATTCTGGGTCAGGGCACAAAGGCCTGGGTTGCAGGTTGGGTTCCCAGTCAGTTGCACATGAGGCAACTGATGTTTCTCTCTTGCATCAATATTTGTCTCCCTTACTTTTATATGTATTTTACAATTTTAGAAAAACTGTATTCAACATATCATAAATGTTCATGAATTCAGGCTTTAAAATCAGATCTGAGATCCATTATTGGCCCAACTCAATAGTTACATAATCTTATGCAAGTAACAAATAGAAACACAATGCCTACTACCTTATATGGTTGGTTGATGCTTAAATAAATTTCTGAACAAAAATCCTAAGTGCAATACTTGACACAACTCTTCAATGAGCAGAAGCAATGAAAATCACTACCTCCAATTACTACTGGGCAACGACTAACTTTTTTAAAATGACCCTTTTTGGGCAAAGGACCGGAACAGACACTTCTTCAAGGACGACATACAGAGGGCCCATAAGCATTCAAAAGAATGCTCAACATCACTACCCATCAGAGATGTAAATTAAACCACAATGAGATACCACCTGTCAGGATGGCCATCGTTAGCAAGTCAACAAACAAGTGCTGGCAAGGATGTGGAGAAAAGAGAACCCTTTTGCACTATTGGTGGGAATGCAGACTGGTGCAGCCACTGTGGAAAATACATGCAATTTCCTCAAAAAACTAAAAATGGAATTGCCTTTTGATCCTGTGATTCCACTGCTAGTATTGTACCCAAAGAATCCTAAAAATCCATTCAGAAGAACCTATGCACTCTTATGTTCATAGCAGCATTATTTACAATAGCCAAATGCTGGAAGCAGCCTAAGTGCCCATCAGTGGATGAATGGATCAAAAAACTGTGGCACATTTACACAACGGAATACTACACAGCGGGAATAAAGAAGGAACTCCTACCTTTTGCAAAAGCATGGTTGGAACTGGAGAGTATTATGCTTAGTGAAATAAGCCAGGCAGTGAAAAGACAAATACCATGTGATCTCACCTAATACAGGAACCTAATGAACAAAACAAACAAACAAGCAAAAGAGAACTAGAGGCATGGAAACAAGGAACAGACTGACAGTGATCAGAGGAGAAGGGGGAGAAAGGGGGGAAAAGGGGGAACAATTTAGTTAAGGAACTAGTACAAATCACCCATGGACATGGACAACAGAGTGAAGACTGACTAAGGGAGAGGGGATGGGGTCATTGAGGCAGGGGAGAGCAATGGGGGTGGGGCAGAATAGGACAACTGTAACAGAACAATAAATTTTAAGAAGTTAAAAATAAAATAAAAATAACCCTTTTCTTATTGTAACGTAATCATTTTAGAGAATTTGGCCAGTGCATTCAACAATTTTACTACCATGAGATAATCCCTGTTTTTATTCAGTGAATAGCTTTTTCAATTCTTCATATATATGTGTAAATGTGTGTATGTTTACAGAGATAGATATAAAACAAAATTGTATTATGCTAAATATATAACTTTATACCCTGCATGATTCACTTATTTATATTGTTCAAATACATTATGAGCATTTCTCTGAGTCCCTCAAAACTATTAAAAAATCAGATTTTCAATGGCTAATTGATTTGACTATTCTTCTACTACTTGGTATTCAGGTACTTTCTAAATGTACCTTGCATTAATCCTTCCCACCTATCCATAACACAAAGTCCCTTAAAAAATTATTCAATATTCAATATACTTTAATATTAAACATTAAGTAATGCAGGCATAAAATATTTAGAATTATGGTGGTATCTATTAGAACAAAGGGCAAAACTATTAACAAACAATTAAAAATAAAACAAAACAAAAATTGTAGAAGATGGTTACTTCTGAAAAATGAAATGGCAATGAGACTCACTTCTCACATAGCATCAGTCAGTACAACATAATTAAATTTATAATATGTACTATATTTGTAGGCACTGCTTGAATATTTAAATATTTATGAATTCCTTTTTAATGTTTATACTTTCACCTAGCAATAACTGATGATGAGTAAAATGATCCAGCTGTAAGCATGTTCAAAGCAGTGGTTAGTATAACTATAATGGCTAACATACAAAAGATATAATAACAAGTATTGGTATTCATGTGATGGTGTCGGGGTCCCCCTGGGAAAGCACTGAGACTTGGAGCCCCATGAAGGCCAGGTGAAGGAAATAAAGCCTGTAACACCTGACCAGAAAATGGGGAAAGCTGGGTGCATACGTGTCTCGATGCTATAGCCAGTGGGCCATGGTGGGAATCAGGCCATGAGAAAATGCTTTACATTCTTTGAAGCTTGCCCTGTTCTTTTACCTCACTTGATTGCTCTATTGTACCAGCAGCAGAGGTTTTGATTTTGACTTAAAATGAACTCACCCTCCCTATTTTATGGACACACCTTGACCTGAGAGAGATCTGTGTTCCTTCTATTGTTATTCCTGAATAATATCCATTTTTCTGTAATAAGCACTGTTTAACATTAATTAATGAGTATTATGTGCATGCTGTATGCCCTTAAGCTAACTGTATTCAATAAAAGACCTTGGAGGGAGGCAATCGAGGCATTTCTCTCCCAAAACATTTACCAGCCTGCCCACTCCCCAGCATAAGCTGCCTGGGAAGTCTTCATTTCATGGCAACACCAGGGGATCTTTGCAGGTCAGGGGCTCCAACATGGAAGAACTGAAACCTTCATACCCTACTGGTATGAATGTTCCATGATGAAGCCATTTTGGAAATCAGTTTGACCATATGACCCAGCAATTCTACTCCTAGATGGATACCCCCCAAAACTCAAAATATATAGCCACACAAAACTTATAAGTGAACCATGGCATTACACTTCACATCCATTATGATAGCTAGCATAAGAAGAAAAAAAAAGAACCAGTAAGGATGTGGAGAAATTAAAATCCTTGTGCTTTGCTGGTGGGAATGTAAAATGATGCACCGTAGAAAAGTTTGGCAGTTCCTTAAAAAGTTAAATATAGAATTACCATATAATCCAGCAATTACACTTCTAGATATACATCCAAAATAAACAAACCAAAAAAAAAACAAAAACAAAAACAACCTAAAAGCAGGGGCTCAATAGGTATTTGTACATCCATGTTCATAGCAGCATTATTCACACTAGCCAAAAAGCAACCCAAATATCCAATGATGTATAAATTGATAAACAAAATGTAGTATATACATACAATGGAGTATTTGCCAGCTTTAAAGAGGAAGGAAATTCTGATGCATGCTACTATACAACATGGATGAAATCTGAAGCAAAGTGAAATACACCAGTCACCAAAGAGCAAATATTATATAATTCCACTTATATTAGGTATCACAAGTAGGCAAATTTTTAGAGACAGAAAGTAGAATAGAGGCTGCCAGGGGTGGGAGGTAGGAGGAATAGGGGTTTATTGTGTACTAGGTATAGAGTTTCTGTTTGAGCTGATGAAAAACTCTGGAAATTGACAGTGGTGACAGTTGAACATTGTGAGTGTACTTTAGTCTTACTGAATTTTACAGACTAAAATGGTAAATTCCATTATTTTATAATTTTATCACATTAAAATGGCAGTAGTAACCTGTATATGAATTTTTACAGCCGTAAAATTCATAATGGCCACAAAGCAGAAACAATCCAAACGTCCATCACCTCTGATGAATAGATAAATATGATATATTCATATAGTAGAATAACACTCAGCAATAAAAAGGAATCAAATGCTGATGCATGCAATACATGGATAAACCTTAAAAACATTACGCTAAGTGAAAGAAACCAGACACAGCCTACATATTATATGATTCCGCCCACATGAAATGTTCAAAATAGGCAAATGTGTAACTGCCAGGCATCTGGGACTGTAGGGGGATGAGAATGACTGCTAAATGGTATGAAGTTCTTTTCTGGGATAACGAAAATATTCTAAACTCAGATAATGATAATGACTCCCCAACTCTGTAAAAATACTAAAACCACTGAACCATATGCTTTTAAGCAGGTGAACTTTATAATACAAGTAGTACAGGGTACGCGCGATAAATTGGAAAAATTTTAGTAACATAAACAACATACCACAAAAGTGTAATTATTTTGACATAAATTTATTCTTATATGTAAATACATAAACATAGTCATTAAGTTGTTCAAAAAAATCTCCATTTGCTGCAATAATAGACTCAATTCAACTTCAAAATCTTGTGCATGCTTTAATTAACTTTTCTTTATCCATGGACATCATCATGTTTTCAATCTTAGTTTGAACAGCCTCTTTATTGGAATGAGGTTTTATTAACTTCTCTCTCACAAATGCTCCATACATAATAGTCTAAAGGATTTGCAACAAAGTGAACTAAGTGACCAGATTTCCTGTGACCAGAATTCAGGAACATTGACACTGAGAAATTCTTGCACCTTTTTGACATTACGTGCTGGTGCACCAACTTGTTGGAAGATAAAATGACATCCATTTGCAACTTGCTTAATCCATGGTACAACTACTTCTCTCAAAACATCAAGGTAAACATCAGCAGTCACCTTAAAGCCTTGTGGAAACAAATGGAGGTAATGATATCTCCTTCATTGCTGACAACACTGAACACCATCACTGTAGCAGGAAATTTCATTTTCATAAGAATTGGGACTTCATTAAGATTCTCACAGAGCCACCTGTTGTGTCTTCTGTTGACTGTTTGGTCCTGCTGAAAATTCTTTTTATCAGAGAAGAAAATCAGAGGGTTTTTTGGGGGGGTTTTTCCCATTTTGTTAGCAATTTCCTTGCTTTTTCAAAGTGCCTTTCCTTTGTCTGCTGTGTCATAAACTAGCCTTTTCTAAGAACATATAACCTGTATCTGATATCTTCAGCAATAATCTTGCCAACTGTTGCATTCAACATCTGCAGCTCTCTTGCAATGGAGTGCGTTGACTTTCCTGGATCTTCATTGATGATCTCTTGGATTGTGTGTACAATATCTGGACTTGTGCGATCCTTGTGTACCTTATGCGTATTTTTTGTTGGTGTGGCGACATCAAGATCTGCATCATACACCTTCTTCATGTTGTCAACTGTATGTAAAGGGATGTTACTGAAATCTGCAACTTCCTTAGCAGTTCACCCTGCATGCAGTCCAGAAATTATGGTTGCTCTCACATCGTATTCCTTGGACATGATGATTATTGATCTCAGAATTTAATACTTTATATCTGAAACAATGCTGTTAAATCATAACCTTAGAAACCTTAAAAACATAGTTTTTCAAAATTAGTAAGAAGCATGTGAAATGAGGAAATGCAAAGGTATTGCCAATGTATCCCGCACACTCTGTATGTCTTCACTAAAAATGCTACCAAAAAAGCAACTCTTACAAAAAAAGTTTAGAGCCCTGGCTGGTAGCACAGTGGATAAGGCGCCGGCCTGCAAACCCAAAGGTCGCAGGTTCAATTCCCAGCCAGGGCAACATAACCAGGTTGCCAGCCAGGTCTCCAGCCAGGTCTGTGGCTGGAGGCAGGTGAAAAGCAACCATACATTGATATCTCTCTTCCTCTCTGCCTCTCTCTCTTCCCCTCTTTCTAAAAGTGATGAAATAAAATCTTTAAAAAAAAAAGTTTAGGAACTCTTTTAATTTAGGACTTTTAAGAGGAAGCTCTGTGTGAAACCCTCATTGATCATTTTATTGAAGGGAGTACATCACTATGAAGGGTCCAAATGCCTCTTTAATTCCTCAAGAATTGATGAGCAGTACATGTTAACAACTATTGTGGAAAAGGAATAGACTTCTAAACAGTTGCCATGGCAGCTCAGTAACAAAAGACCGAAGAAATAAAGGATATAAAGGCTTTTAGAGGCAAAGTGTTACAGAGAAAACAGTATAAAATTTTAAATCAGGAAACAAGAAGACTCCATACATTTAATGGCTAGTTATGTGACCTGGGATACAAATTCAGTTTTTTCACCTATAAAATGGAGATAGTACCAGAAAACACCTAATCAAAAGAGGTGAAGAGTATTCATACAGAATATGAATTATCTTCTATCAAAATATCCCTCTGAGTCCTTTCCATTCCATCTAAATGCCTACAGCCTGCCTGAATCTGTCCTTTTCAACTTACTCTTTCAGGACAGTCTCCATACAAGACTCCTTCACTGTTTTTCAAAGAACAGCAGTGTCAGTGAGTTACTGTTCACATGAACCACATGTGACACAAATCCTAAGAAATATAAAACAACAATAAAAGGTATAAAAACTAAATTTAGAGGACAAGAGAAAATGTAAGTGTAGGAAGTCACTCCATTTAGTCAAGAATAAATCTTTAAAGACAAAATAAGTACTTAGTATATATTTTTTAATGAAATAGCCCTAGAATTAAGTAATTAGCAATAATTCCCAGCAATTTATGATCTATATGACTTTCCATAGCCTATTCAACTTCAGAACAGCACTCATACTGAGAATATTGAGCTAAATTTCCAGAACACCGAGAATGTTTTCTGGATCAGAAAAAAAAAAATTTAACTCATGAAGCTTCTTAGTCTATCAAGTAAGCTAAGTCAAATTACCAGTTTTCAAAAATGTTTAAATCCAATCATTTTCTGTAATTGTAAAAAAAAAAAAAAAGATTGTAACAGTTCAAAAAAACCACTTAGGACCTAGAATATATGTAATCACTTAAACTTAGATGCAGCATAGAGAGAAACTATAAAGAAAATCCAATTGCCAAACTTTTAAAAATTGATTTTGTGTCTGAAAGTGTCAGGGCCTAAGATAATTACTGTTTGATTCAATAAAAATACAAAATTGAAATCCTGGGGAAATCAATAAAAGCTCAAAGGCTGCTATGTAAACATCTTAAACATGTTATTTCTACCGCATAGGATACTGTTCAAACCTCTGAGTCTGCTAACAGTACTAAACAGAGCTAAGAAGTAAAATGGACTCTGAAATCTCCACTGAAAGTATTTCTAGCATTCAAAAATGTAAAGAACAGTATAGCCTGTGATTATTATTCTTTTCCACAAACACTTCCATGTGAGCGTATTCAAAAGCCCATATACATGGCCTATTCACTTCTAAAAAGTAATCTTTCTCTTTCCCTTCACAATTCAACGCCCTAAACATAGTGATCTCCACTCATCTTCACTTACTCTTCTCCATTGCTCTAAAACTGCTCCAAGAGGTCATTAGTCATCTTTTTCAGTCCTTCTTCACCTTACATACTCTCTAAAATTAGCCTCTCCTTAAAACACTCCTTCAGTTTCCAGTAATTCTCCTGTATCTTTCTCTAATCCATGCTCTGAATTCTTTCCTTACCTGACAAAATTATTCTTTCATTCAAACCTCCAACAAATAGCTACTGAGCACCCACTACATGCTAGTCACTGTGAGGCACTGGACACCCAACAGTGAATAAATAGTCCATGCTACCCTGACTGGTGCGGCTAGGTTGGTTGGCTGGCATTCTGCAAAGCAAAAGCAAAAGGTTGCTGGTTTGATTCCCAACTGGTGTGAATGGAGAAGCAACTAATTTATGTTTCTCTCACATCAACATTTCTCTTCCTCCCTTCCCCTCTCTCTGAAAATAAATAAACAAACAATCTTCAAGTCCATGCTCTTACATAGTTTACATTCCAGCTGACTATCCCAAGATTTTAGCCCAAATCTTATTATCTAAAACCCACTGAACAAGAGGTGGGAGAAGCTCTGAGGTGTAGCCCATTCATATTTGTTTAGAATGTAGAAATCACTATAAGCACAGATTAAACCATGACGGGCCAGTTTTCCCATATATATATGACACCCAGACACAAACTTCTGATCAACTACTTAAAACTCAGAAATGATCAGCTAACTAGCTGAAAGCACCAGCAAATTGTGTAAGTGCGTAACAGTGGCAGGTTGCACATGTTGAGTTGTGGTTTCAATGACTAACTGTGCCACCACATTTCTATTTATTTCTTAATCTCCAGGTCATGAGACATCAGCACTAAAATTTTGTCTAAACTTATTTTGCTACTATTGTTAGCATACTGGCTACAAATTACTACCAAAACTTTGTTCCAGATTTAACTCTTACAATAAAGATGGATGGAGTTCAATGCCCATTAATGTGTACGGTGTACCTTATTTTTATATACCAATCTCAAACTATCGAAACTTCCTAACAACAAATAGTATGATGGCACATTCAGAAACTGACCATAACCACGTGAAAGCACCATCTGATCATTGTGAAATCTTGGAAGTTATCTGGACTTTTGTCAGAACCAAACATTCTTATTAGAGCTTTTTTTTTTTTTTTTTTTTTAAATCAGGGGAGAGTGTGAACACAGTCCCCCACACCACAAATTATGCAGTAGAATCCCACATTTGGGGAAATCGCAGGGGTCAGCACACCCATAGTGCAATGGATAAGCCTCGCCCTGAGAAAACCACCTTCATGATCATGGTATCTCCCCTGCCAGGTAAGTTGTTAAGCGCATTTTAACAAGTACACATTTGTTAAATATATATTTAACAAATATACATATACAAAAATGTACATTTAACATGTATATTGGAATGTCAACACAAGAAAATGAAAATAAAAATAAAAATAAAAATCTTACTCAACAGTTTTTTAAAAATTAGCGAAACTCTGTATCAAAATCAAATCCACAAAAGCCACCCTGGGAAAACCCCTTTTCAAAATAGTAATCCTTTCCCGGATTTGCATTTAACCAGGATCTTGTACCAAGTAAAGAAGGTGCTAAACGCAGTCCTCTTGGCTTGACAAGTCAAACAAACATGGTAACTACACAGTATTTCCGCACTGCAATTGGCAAAGAAAATAGAGCTCAGAGAATGTTGTTTTGTTAACTACTAAAATTAACTACAAATGAAACAGATGTTTTAAATGTTAATAACTTATTTTTAATCCATAATCCATGTAGATCAAATTACACCAATGGTGCCCCTTCCTCTGCTAAGAAAAAAATAGCTTGCTTTGCTATATGTGTAATGTTGCAAGGTACTTTCTGTAAAGACTTGGCTAACAAAATAGAAGAATATCTTCGTTACTAAGGAGAAGTTAACTTTAGAGTGCTCTAAATCTTTTCCCTTATGTTAGGCTCATAAGAACCAATTATTTCTAGTGGAAATATAAGAGCAGTAAATTAAAAGCCAATGAAAAGAAAAGATATTCCCAAATATTTAATATATATCTGTTTTTAAGGCTCTAACTCTTTGACCTGAGCTGAGGAAAATAATGACTAATAAATAAATCATATGATTCAAGTCTTTTTCCTTTTCCTTATGAAGGTTAAGGAAATTTTTTTCTTATCCTTAAGCTGACATAGCACTTCATATCTGGGTGGGAATGCTATAGTGTGTGCTTTTCTTACAAGCAGTTGTTTTATAAAACTGATTGCTATGGTGGTATTTAATCATTTCAGCAAGGAGATGTAAGAAAATACCATGTATTTGCACAGAACTTCATCCACTACGTAACACTTACATGTAAAATCTCAGTGGCTCTTATAACAGTTCTATGAGAAAGGAAATTTATAATTTAATTGTTGTTGCCTTGTTAGAAATGAGAGGACAGGCTTAGTCAGGGTGGTCAAATGACAAACCCTTTATGACTGATATGGAGGAATGTGATACAGAGTGTTACATACTACAGCTTTATACCTCTTAAATTTTCATAAATGTATTCACATATCCCTTGCCACTTAACTAGGTTAGTTATTTTACCATAAGATATTTTATGGTTACACATAACATCTAGATAATATATGTATCTCGTATATGTTACTGTTTAACTAAGTGTATTTATATAATACATCATATAGTATATAAAAATATTTTTTAAATATTTAGTGTGCTATATGCATATGTCATATACCAGCATAGAATTATAATTTATTTTGATTTACTTATATACTGTGAGCACAGTAGTGAAATTTAATTAGAATATGTAAGCAATTACAGTGTTAATAACTTTATCCAACTCAGTAATTTTTGTTTTTCTGTTTTTATTCAGTGATATTGGGAAAATAATCTTGTTTTAAAAATAACTTCCTTAATGGGCATTTTCCCTTTTTAAAAGTTTATAGCCTTTGTTTTAAAGTATAAAAGTGACACACAGAAGGATGTATTGATCTCATATAGGTGTGATTGAATACCAGAAATTCTTGAGCTTTATTTGTAGATTCCATTTAGATTTAATCACTGATATGAAAATAAATGAGAACCTCCTTTACCAAATAGAGATGATCATGGATGGTTGGAATCCAAATTTAAAAAACATCTATCATCCATTTCTTTGCCAAATTATGATCTCCATTGGTAGAGTGCCCTTGGAAAGAACTGTCCAAATGTTGCCAAGTGTTGTCACTTCATTTGTAACAGTTGTTCCATTATTTTCCAAAGTCATGCTTTCAAGAAAAGGAGTATCAGTTGTATTTTCTTTCTCATTATATTTTAATAAAGTAGAAAGAAACTGTATTGTTTTGTATTGACTTGTGCTATTTTTCCTTCTATTCTTTCTCATAGGCAAAGGATACAGTCTGTTTCCAGCTCCAACTAAAGTATTGCCTTGGGGGATGGAACCTTGGTGCACTTCTTTGCGCATTAAATGTCTTGGAAGTCACCTCATGTGTACAGAAAAGAGCAGTGTGTCAGGAACTGCTGTAAGAGCTAATGAGATTGTATATATAAGCATTACCTAGTGGATGAAGTTCTATGCAAATACATGGTATTTCCTTATATTTCCTTGCTGAAATGATTAAAACCACCATAGCAATCAGTTTTATAAAACAACTGCTTGTAAGAAAAGCACACACTATAGCATTCCCACCCAGCTATGAAGTGCTATGTCAGCTTAAGGATAAGAAAAAAATTTCCTTAACCTTTATAAGAAAAAGGAAAAAGACTTGAATCAAATGATTTATTAGTCATTATTTTTCTCAGCTCAGATCAAAGAGTTAGAGCCTTAAAAGCAAATATATATTAAATATCTGGAAATACCTTCTCTTTTCATTGGCTTTTAACTTACTGCTCTTATATTTCCACTAGAAATAACTGGTTTTTATGAGCGTAACATAAGGGACTGGGTTTTTTTCTATCTCTAGTTTTTAGTAGCTAAATAAGTCACTTCAAAATTGCTCCATTTTTATTTAAACTGTATAGTCCTATTCTGCTCTGCTAGAGAATGTAATTTCCAAAAATACCAGTATTTAGGTATCTTCAGAAGATAGTAACATATTATTCTTCAGGCTAAAACAATGAAAAAAAATTTAAGTGGCCAAGGAAGGTAGAACAATGCACAATTCTGGCTTTAAATGAGTTTCACATTTTCTCGAAGACACTAATTTAATTAGCAGCTTGAATATAAACAGTACTTAAAGTTTGTTGAATGAAGCATGAATGAATCCTTTGTTAAACTTTATTTTGCTTTTTGCTAGATGGAAGGTAGGGGGTGCAGCATTGTTTTGGGTTTACACCAAGTAGAATCCGCATTTCAGCATAAGCAGCAGAAACGATTTGTGAGGCATAATTTATCAATCTGTTCAGCAGACACCTCACTCATAAGTTGGCTGTGCACTGCAATATACTTAACTGGGTGTTCCATAATTACCTGAATTGCAGCACAAAGATAGGGAAAGCACCTGGGCTCACTGCTCTAAGTACAAATAACTGTTAATATATTAAATTCTACAAGTGAATTATTATTTGGGAATTACCTCTAAAAATAGTAAAAACGCTGAATTACAATAAAAACATTAATGTAAATAGTAAAAGTAATTCTTAATTTCTAATATTTTCCTTCTGCTTATAGTCTACAAAATCAGTTGGCACTTAAAAGCCCCTATTTCAGAACAATAAGGTTCATTTCTCTTCATTTTTTGTAAGGTAAGATCTAGTCTCCCCAGGCCTCCAACCTGTCAATGTTGTTCTTCTTTTCCTTTTCTTTTCTTTTTTTTAAGATTTTATTCATTATTTTTAGAGAGAGGGGAAAGGAGGAGGGAGGGATGGAAAGAAACATCAATGTATGGTTGCCTTTCACCTGCCTGCAGCTGGGTACCTGGCTGGAGATCTGGGTATGTGCCCTGACTGGGAATTGAACCAGTGGCACTTGAGTTCGCAGGCTGGTGCTCAATCCACTAAACCACACCAGCCAAGTTATCAAGCTGTCAATAGTCTTAACCAACAGGATGCATTCTCTTTCATATTAAATGCATTTATTTATTGATTCTATCATGTCTGAAACTGCATTTACCTACCCAAGTGACATTTTAAGTCTTTATTTCAATACTTTTGAAATGTGAAGCACTGACAGTACTATTCAAAGTGCGCAAAACTTTGGAAAAGGCCCAATTATTCTCTAAACAATTCCTACTCACATCTTAAGTTAACAACAGAAGCTTCTGTAAGGAACTGATATTTTTGCAATTTTAAGAAGAGTTTAGCAATAATTTAAGATGCATTCAGCAATAAATTGACTTTAAAGTCAATGTTGTACCAAAATTTTAAACTAACAAAAGCAAACTCTTAATACAACAGTTATACAATGAATGTCCATACCAAAAAAAAATTTTTTTAAATGATGACTTTAAGTCTTTAGGAACTATTTCAGGAAGAAAATGAGACATAATGTTCAAATCCAAAGCTGGTTTCTTCAATACCAAGAACAAGAAGTACTGATCTTTACCCTGTAATAAATAATTGAACACTTCTTTGATTTTAAATACTTGTAGTTTTATGTTAATTACATTTAGGTAATTTCAAACTAACTATAAACAGTTTTACAAGGATATTTCCACATAACTATATAGCAATAGTTTCAGAAAGTCTGAGAACTGAGGCAGTTTCTGATAACCCTGATATAGTGAACACTATATCAGCAATTCTATAGCTCACAAAAACACTGGAGTCTGAAAATTTATACGAAACCACAGCTTGGTATGTTAATGAACATGTGATTACGAAAGTTTGTATTCATTCATGCATACATTAGGACAATATAAACATTTACTGAGCCACCTGTCCGCCACTGCCTTTGAGGGGATCACTCTCTAAAGAGCAGTCAGTGATAAACCATATAATCCAATAAATTACAGCATAATGTTAAGTGATACAATATACCATATAATATATAATGTAGAGGGATAAATTCCTCTGATGAACTCATTCTGAAATATACATTATCTAGAACCTTGCTAAGTAGAATATGGTCTGAACCAGCAAACCTGCCAATACAGTAAGAAATACAGAGAGCCAGTCAGTAAGAAATACAGAATCTCAGGTCCCAAACAAATCTACTAAATCAGAATCTGCATTTTAACAAGATCTCCAGGTAAACCCAATGTACACTTAAACTTTGGGAAGTACTGATTTAGAACATGACTGAAAACTGGTAAATAACTGAAAGTGATTTTTCATACTTTTAATATCTTCAGGCCCTATCCTAAGCCTTTTTACAAATGGATATACAATTTCAACAAATTTAGCTACATAGGTTCACAGATTAGGAACTGGGGGGTATCACTAACTACAAAGAAAGAGCATTGGAAAAACTTAATAAAAAGCATCCTCAAAATAGGATCGCTGTATGGGGGCCATTTAACAGAGCAACAATCTACTCTATCTGACCTTACAGGAGTGTAACAGGAATTTATTTTCTTAAATGTGATTTCTCTAACTAAATCCCAAATTCCTTGAGGACAGAGACCTAATTTTATTCTTATATACTTACATTTGTAAACTGGATGAACCTAAGTCATTAGGCAATGAGATAACACGTTTCAAAAAAATTTCCATCTGAAAAACAATGCATCAGCATTTTTTTACAAAGAGTAAAACCTCCCCAGTCTATAACAACCCATTCACCAAGCACTCCAAAAGCAGAGGCTTTACTGAACCATTGGCTCCAAATCCTCATGTCTCTTCTGACTCTACTCAGATTCACTTCTAGGGGACAGATGAGTGGAAACAGAGAAAAAAGAAAAATTAAAAGAGAATGGAGGGAGAGCAGAAATCACAGGCAGCTCAGGGTTCCTCCACTCCGACAATAAAGAGAGCAAAAATAACAAGATGCAGCAACCCTAGAAGAGACCAAATGGTACCTCCAACAACCATTCACTCCACATTCCTTGCCCTTGTTAGCCAGACACATGCTCACATTCCTAACAAAAACTCTTCAGATCCCTTAACTGGACAAACATTTCCCTTCTGGCCTTCAATCAGCCAGCTGGTAACAGCCTGTTTACAATGTAACAATTCATGCCTCCAAAACAGCAAACTTCCTGAAGTTCTAGTCATTACAAAACAAATCTGTTTCCCTGCCTATGTCCTTGTTCATGCTATAACTCCATTCAGAGGCCGTTCAGTCAGAATGATCTGGTGTTAGTCACTAGCCATGTGTGGCTATTTAACATTTAAAACATGACTACACCAAATTGGGATGTAGAGTATAAATGTAAAATACACATTAGATTATGAAGACTTGGTACCAAAAAAAGGTGTAAAATTTTCTGGTTCTGTAACAATGATTACATGTTAAAATAATATTTGCAGCCTGCAAACCCAAAGGTCGCTGGTTCGATTCCCAGCCAGGGCAGCATAATCAGGTTGCAGGCCAGGTCTCCAGCCAGATCCATGGCTGGAGGCAGGTGAAAGGAAGCCATGTTTCTCTCCCTCTGCTTCTCCCCCTTCCCTTCTCTCTGAAAAATAATAAATAAAATCTTTAAAATAAATATTTGGATATGTTTGATTAAATAAAATTAAAATTAATTCCACCTTTTTTTTCACTTTTAATATGGCTATTAGAAAAATTTTAATTACATATGTGGCTCATAGTACACTTTGTACTGAACAGCCCTGATCTAAATCCTATTCATTCTTCAAGGTCTAATTCAAACACCTCTGCTTCCATGAAGCTTTCCCCTAGTATTTCCACATGGATGTAGTTTCTGTCCCTCTGAGCCCTCATAGTACTTTTATTCACACTCCCAAAGAAGTGGATAAATTTCCCCTTGTCACTGGGGATGTGTCAGAGCTCCCCAACTCCAATATAAGCAAATTGAGAGAAGAAACTACATCTAGGTCATCATCAACTTTCCTCCTACTCCTTGCAGCGTACGTGCACTGAGATAATGCTCTATGTCTGCTAATTGAGAGCTAAATTTCTCAAGTGCTACATTATCTATCCCTTTGAACGATTTCCACTTTTCCCAGGAATTCAAGTCCATGTATACAAATACCCTTATTATTCTTACGCAGAATACTAGTGAGCTGTATGAACATAATAAGATAAACCAGAAAATATAAAGTTACCTAACACATGTGGTCAACGCATTTAGATGGACTGTAAAAATTCTACAAGTATCTCAAGGCTCCTTGTTTTATAAGATGTCCCTACAAATGTATTGTGAACACCAACTATTTCGAAAGCGGAGGCCTTTCCCAAAGACTAACAACACCGGGTGACTACAGTCTACCAAAAAATATACATGTCAACTGTGTCGGACGGATCTTCCCTGGACGAGTGTCTCAACCTTTGAACCCCAGGCAAAGGTCGCAAAGGCAACGTCAAGTGGTCTTTTCTCCAAATGGTAGTCTAGGGCCACGACCTGCATCCGCGCAACTTCCCCGGCAGCCCTACTCGAACACCCACACCCAGGGGCTCCGGCCAAATCCAGCCCTGAACCCACCCTCTGCAGCCCACTTCGGGAAATCGGTGGACCAAGCGGGAGGGCCGAGCTGAGGCCCAGCACCTGGACCACAGACACCCCTCTCCCTCCCAGTCCGGCCCCAGCCCCTAGGCCAAGAGGCGGAGGAGACCCGGCGGGCAGAGGGGGCGGGGCAGGGCGCGGGACTCGGTGGAGAGCCGGCCTTCCTGTTCCACGCCGGCGCCCGCTGGCGCCTCAGAAACAGGCAGGGTGGTGAGAAGGGGGCTTGGAGGGGCCGTGAGTGTCAGCCACGCGCTCTCACTCACCAGCAGTCGCCGCTAGACTGTGGCAGTGGCGGAACCTCTTCTCCTTCCGCCATTGCTGTTGACGTCCACGTCACTTTGCCGAAAAGTGGACCCGGCGCCGAGATTGACTCGGAGACCCACTGTCGCAAAAGCTCTCGCACGCCTGAGACGGAGACTCTGGAAAAGGAAAGGAAGAGGGAGGAGGCTAGGGACAAGGGGAACGCAACGTCACGGTGTCCAGAGGGCCAAAGGCAGCTTTAGGGGAGGAGATCTGGGAGAGGCTGCTTCCTCTCCAAAACTACAAGTCCCAGAATGCCGCGGGGCCCGGTGGGCGGAGCGCGCGGGGCGGGGTGGGGCCCGCCTCCGGGTAGGAAGCTCAGTGAGCGTCGCTCCTGGGCGTCCAGGTAGCGTCTTCCTGCCTCGTCGGCGTGGGGCTAAGTCGGAATTGCCAGTCCTGAAGAGTGGAGGGATAAGTGGAGGGGGAATTGTCCTTGGAAGGTGGAGGAAGTAGGAGGATAGTCCCAGTTCAGTAATTTCCTACTGTAAACACTGGGTTTGAGCAGAGTGGGATGCAGAAGAGGACAAGCCCCACCCTACTTGTGGGTGCGGTCAAAGAGCAACCTGAGGCCGCCGACTTCGTGTGTGAATACTTGAAAGCTGTTTTATAAGAAATGTTAAAACACGTTGAAGGAAATATGTGCTAGCCTCCCAGCTTTATGAATATAGCTTCCTAACACCTGGAAGGTCAAATCCAAATTTAGGATCCCAAACTCCTGGAGCTGCAAGCAGGGAGAGCCGCTCACAAGTCTTCTCTTTCCACCCAGCTGCCCGTTCCCGCCGCACACCCGGGCTCGTGGCCGCCTCCACGTCCCCGCCGGGTCCACAGGTCCACAGCACCACCGCCAAAGCCCTGGCCTTTGGCCTCCCTGCGGCGGCTCCCGGGCGGGGGTGGGTCGGTGAGCGGCTCGGAAGGATGCTCCCCACCCCGCCCCGGAGGGGCTGCAGAGCTACTTGTAACCATACGAATAAATCTGAAAAATATGGTGTCAAATGAATTGTGGAACGATTGGTCATACGTGATTTATAGTTGACGTTAAAAACAAACGGCGGTATATTGTTTATGAAGATACATATGTGCTTTTCAAAATTCAGGGGGGTGATATGTACAAAAATCAGGATGACAGTTCTCAAAACCAAACATTGTCCTGAAGCCAGACAAAGCAGTAAAGAGAAATTTTATTCAGAAACTACAGACAGTAGGGGAAGGAGCTGAGCTCCATTTCCATTTGTACAGCGGTGACTGGGGGGTTTAGAGGGAGAAGGAGGAAGGGGGAGAGTGAGGGCCCAATAGTCTAGAGAAGTGAAAAATTACAAAGGGTTGGTCAGTGTAATTGTGATTAGGCCAGCTATGTCTGCTAGCTGGTAATATTGGAAGTTAGGCTTCTATCCTCCCACAGAGACCCACGGAGACAGAGTCCCAATCCTTCCTGATTGCATTTCAAAAGAAAGGCTCAGGTCCTTGGGAGAGCAGTTCTAAGCTATGAAATATGTCTTCACAATTGTAAGCTGTTTCCAGTCAATATGCCAAGAAAGAGAGCATTAGGTGTTGTTGGCTAGAACAACCATTGAATTCTCCCGCCAACCTTGAACATCCTCAGTTATCTTAATGAGGAGCTGGGGTTCGGTGAGGGGCTGGGGTCATCCTAGGGACACGTCCTTATATTGCTAGACACCATGCTAGAATTTGGCCTAGTTTCTTAGTGCAGGGGTTTGTAAAGAATTATTATCAGCAGAAAGTTCTGCAGTTCTCACAGTTATACTTGGGAGAGGGAAGGAAATGGCTTCAGTTATGTTTTTAGTATTTTTGTTTCTTAAGAGCTGGCAATTAGCTAGGTGGGTGTTCAGAGTTCTTTAGAGTCTGTATTTTGGTCTCTAAAATGTTTCATAATTTTAAAAACTACTTGATTACAATAAGCACAAATCATAGTACAGCTCTTTCAGTTACAGTCCAAACCATGTTCGCTCTCTTTCCCAAAGAGGGGTAATCCAGAGCCACATGTTATTGCACCTGCTTCCAAGCCCAGGATCTGCATGCTGTCCAATTTTCTATGAGAAAAATTTCTTTTAACGTGGAATAAGGGTTTAAATCACATCTATCAAGGAGAATAAAAGGCATGAATCTAAGTCAAATTACTGTCCTAATATTCAGGACCTACGCTGGTTCCCTTTGATTGTCGTCAATGACTTTTCAGGAGGTTTTCTAAATTGGTCTTTAAAACTAAGTCAGTGACATGGCAAGTAGTTGTTCATTGGTTAAGGTGATTTTTTAAAAAAGCTTTTATTTATTATTTTTCAGAGAGAGGGAAAGGGAGAGAGGCAGAGAGGGAGAGAGACATCAATATATGGTTGCCTTTCACCTGCCTCCAGCCACAGATCTGGCTGGAGACCTGGCTTTCAACCTGGTTAAGTTGCCCTGGCTGGGAATTGAACCAGCGACCTTTGGGTTCGCAGGCTGGCACCTTATCCACTGTGCCACCAGCCAGGGCCTAAGGTGATTTTTAACCCTCAATTGCAATTCATTTTTTAAAACCAATTTTATTTTATTTATTTTTTATCTTCACCTGAGGATAAGCCTAGTGAGTTTTTTAGAAAGAAGGGAAGGGAGGGAGAGAGAAAGGAAGAGGAACATCAATGTGAGAGAGAAACATAGATCAGTTGCCTTTCAGACATGCCCCAACTGGGATAGGCACCCGTAACCCAGGCATATGCCCTGACTAGGAATTGAACCTGCGACCTGCGGCCTTTTGGTGTATTGGACAACACTACAACCAAGTGAGCCACACTGGCCAGTGCGGCAATTTATTTTGAATGACTGTAATTAAGTCAGTGACTGTTATATACACCATGTGGTAAAAATATTCTTCCAATAAAAATAAATTATTGATATTTTCAAGCAGTTATTCATTCTGTAGGAAGGGTCAGAATCGGCTTCATGGGCATGTGACACAGAGCCTTATGCTTAGAAGGGCCTGCACTTGGCTTAGTTCTCTGCAGTTATCATCTTGAAATTCTTAATAATTTTGGAACAATAGGCTCCTCATTTTCGTTTTGCACTAGGCCCACCACAAATTATGTAGCTCATCCTAGATAGAGTCAATTTGATATTAATATACTTGTATAACCCATTGGGGAACAAGGTTTCAATTGAAAATGTTTAGCAGTGGTATTTTCTGAACTATTGGTCATCTGTTCTTTATTCATTAACCTGTTCTATGCTCTATTGAATATTTACTCTGAGGTCACAGTATTCACCAAGATGTCATCCTCTTCCTCCAGCGGTAATTCTAGGAATCTGATTGTTAGGTCAAGGCCTTGAACTTGGTATGAGTTTGGTTCCCCTTCCTTGAACAGGTTCCACTGGTTTGCTCCTTATTGTGTTTGCTTAGGTGTAGCTTGTTGACATACAGGCTGCTGACTTACTACAGATCACAGTGGTAGGTGAGTGTTCTTCCGGTAAGCCCTTTCTCCTCTTTCTCTTGCTCTAAATCAGGATCATCTATACTTTCCTCTCATCTTGCCTTGTCTCTGAAGTGACAAACACCACACTGGGTTGTTGACCTCCAGGTTGCTGAGTTAATGTAGAACCTCTGGCTGATGAGCTTTCTGATCATGACTTCTCCTTCTTGCTCTAGATCAGGTTTGTCCATGTTTTCCCCAGCATGTCTCTCTCCCTAAGAGGACAAGGACCACACTATGCCCACAGAGCATTTTCTAGCTGGCTGCAAAATTTTATAGATGTAACTTTCTGAGTATTTTTCTCCTTAAGAAAACAAACAAGAAAAAAAACCCAAAACTCAAAGCCCTGCCATTTACCTAGATTCTTATATGCTTAAAATATATATATAAGCCTGGAGGCAGGTGAAAAGCAGCCATACATTGATGTCTCTCTCTCCCTCTCTTCCTCTCTCTCTTCCCCTCTGTCTGGGGGGGGAAAAAAAAATATATATATATATATATATATATATATATATATACACATATATATATATATATGGAATTGTAAGTAGAATTTGTCAAATTCTAGTAATAAATTTTTGCTTAAGATAATAACTTTTTCAAGGGCAAGAGAAAATTTTATTATGACATCATCTGCCTATATTTTCCTGCATTACTCCTTTTTCCTAATTGTAAGAAGGTTTCATCAATTGTACTGTCACAGATAGGAGAGACCCGAGCCAGGAGGCCTTTCTCCCTGCCTCAGTTCTCGACTCACCCACAAGGGAATAATTCAAGTAGGAGACAAATACATAATATAGTGGAAATGAAATAGCAGGTTTATTTATGAAATAACACACAAGCACACAGCTGCAAGCAGGCACCAACCAGTCTAAATGCCCCACATATAGAGGAAAGAAAGTTGTTAGTTAAGTTAGTGAATTTGTTCTATATACTTGAGCCAAGGCTACAAGTGGGTACTTAGCTAATCTAAGTACACTGACTGTGGGGGTTTGGGGGTTATATACCTTAGCTAACTTTCAGAAGTTAGCACCTTCTCTCCCTTCCAGACTTTAGGAATAATATACAGCTACACAGGTTTTCATTCTCAGGTAGTAAAGGCACTTTGTCTTAGTGAATTTGTTACAGGAGCTTCCTTTCCCAGCATAGAATCTTAAGGACTGCCCTCCCTCCCCCCACCTTCCTGTGTGATTCCTGCTTGTGAAGCAGGACAGCCATCAACACTGCCAAATTAATTGGTGAGACCTGTTTCCCTCTGCTTCTAGCCTCCCCATATTAAGTTCTTTGTTAGACTGTAATGGTGAGGGCCCTGCCTTTATTTCCCTTCTGGCTGCTCATTCCTAGCTGCTGCCTAATACTAAGAGTTCTCTCTGATTTTCTATTTCTTTATATTCCTCTGGAGCACCAGGAGTTGGAATCTTTTTTCGTAGACTTCATGCTGTGGTACGGTGATGCTTATAGTGATGACTATCTGGATCTATGCACTCAGCTTTGTGCTCAGTTGTTAGTTATGTTGCTGTAGTAGAGTTTATTTCATGCTTATTATATTATTATTCTAGTACTTCTTTTAAAAAGGGAAAGAAGATCACGGTTCTTGATCTTTTATTTGTAGTTGGGTAACTTTTTTAACTTTCATGCATTCTTAGGTGAAGCTGAAGACATAAAAAGGTGTATTACTCCCATCACTATGTTAAAAATTACCCCAAAACTTAATGTCTTAAAACAACAAATACTTATTATCTCACAAATTTTGTGTGCTGGATGTTCTGGCTCAGGATCTCTTGAGGTTACAGTAAAATCTTGGCCAAGGTTGCTGTCATGCAGTCATATGGAGGCTTCCCTGGGGCTGCAGGCCCCACCTCCTTGGTGGCTCACTCACATGCCTGGAAGTGAGTGTTGACTGTTGGCAGGAACATACCATCATCTCCAAGTGGGTGTTTCAGTGGGTTGCTTGAATGTCCTTTTAACATGGAAGCAAGCTTTCCCTAGAGCAGTGATTTTCAGTGTGCCATGAGAGTTTTTGAAACATTCAACATGTGACTATTTAGTGAGGGGCACTGACTTCTTCTCTCTTAGATTGTCAAATTAAAAAATGACAGCAGCCAACACAACAATAGCCATCCAGTGTGAACCATAAATATATAGATCATATAGAGTTGCATCTTATTGATCAACTGCATAATAAGGTTGCATTTGATTCGTTAATTCTTGGTACTAGAAATCCTTATATACCTGGTATTTTGAGCCCTGGCTGGTGGCTCACTGGATAGGTGCCGGTCTGTGAACCCAAAGATTGTTGGTTCGATTCCCAGTCAGGGCACATAACCAGGTTGTAAGCCAGGTCTCCAGCCAGGTCCATAGCTGGAGGCAGGTGAAAGGCAACCACACATTGATGTTTCTCTCCCTCTCTGCCTCCCTCAATTCCCCTCTCTCTAAAAATAATAAATAAAAAATTTTTTTAAAGTTATTTTGGATAAAAAGGGTAAGTCAGTCAATCAAATTATACCTATTTTTGTCAGATTGGCAAAAATATATTTTTGGTGTGCTGCAGAATTTTAGTAATTAATTTATATGTGCCATGAGATGAAAAAGTTGAAAATTGCTGCCCTAAAGTGAAAGTTCAAGAGAGACCAAGATTGAAGCCACAATATATTTTATGACCTAGCTTCAAAAATCACATTCCATCATTTCTGTAAGAGCCTATTGGTTATACAGGTCAGCTCTATCCAACAAATGAGGGAACTATAAAAAGGCTTGAATACCCAAAGGCAAGAATCCCTGAGGGCCATCTTAGAGGCTGGCTGGTAATGTTAAATCCTGCACATTCTCCTTGGTTCAGTCAAACTTGCCCCTGAGATCCCTGCCAGTGTTATCTCAGCTCTCAAGTTCTACCTCCTCAGAACTTGTGAAAGACTCTTAGCAGACCCTCTCATGTGGGCACTGTCATATAGCATCTTTTATTCTTTTCTAAAAATTTTTGTTTATTTACATTTAGAGAGAGGGGAAGGGGGTGTGAGAAACACTGATGTGAGAGAGATATATCACTAGGTTGCTTCTTTTGTGCACCTAACTAGGGACTTAATCTGCAACCCAGGCATGTGCCCTGACTAGGAATCAAACCAGCAACCTTTTGCTTTGTGGAATGATGCCCAACCAACTGAACCACAAGATCAGGAACACTCTTTTTTTCCTTTTAATTATAAAAAATATTTTTTATAGTCACCCAGGGACTTTTTTTTTCATTGCTTTTAGAGAGAGAGGAAGGGAGAGAAAGATACATTGATGTGAGAGAGAAACATCAATTGGTTGACCCCTATCCATGCCTGGACCAGGGATCAAAACTGCAATCTAGGTATGTGCCCTGACTGGGAATCAGACAGCTATCTCTAGGTTTTCTGGACACCTCGACCAATTAAGCTGCAATGGCCAGAACCATAATGGCCAGAAGAGAATGGCAGACATTTTAAAGTTCTTTCATACTTTCCACTACAGCAAATGCGGAGCTGAAAGAACAGATGGTGCCCAAAAGTTCTTGGTGAATAATGAAATAATTGATTTTTATTTCTTCAGATATTTGTGAGTTTCAGAATTTTTATTGTTATCTTACAAGGACAAATGTTTTCACAGTTACCAACATTACTTAATATTTGTAACTTTAAAATCTCATCAGGATCTTTATTTCAAGACTCTTTAAACAACTGAAGTCTAACATTTAATTTAATGATGAACACAACCAAATTAATTCCCATTCACTGCTGACAAGTGAACAGTTGGCAGCAATTTAAACATCTGCTTTTAATTCATTTGAAAGTGTTGAGCAAACAGTGATAAAAAGGAGCTGGAAGACATAATGTTTCTCCATTATCCTTCTAGTATTTGTCTTTGCTAATTGAAGTTGACTCTTAAAGATTATGGATATGGGCCCAAAGGAAACATTTGGATAGGGATTGACCCATTCTTGGTTTTGGGATGGTTATGCTTTAATGTGGGAGCCCTTTTCCCTCTTTCCTCATTCCAAATTTGTTCCCTTATGTTCCAGACAAAAGGCTCTTATTAGGGCCCAGTCACTGCTAGCTAGAAACCGGGACAGTAAACAACACATTAGCTGGAACTAGTTTTAAAACTTCTTGCTTTTGTGAGTACACACACATGCACAAGTGCACACACAACATCTGTAAACAGTATCCTTAGACCATGACTGTGCCTTTCTTTATGTACAGTCTGTTTCTAAACACCTTATACACTTGTACTGACCCTTTTAGGTGTGCGTCTTGCCAGATAAAATAGCAAGGATCCATCTAAGGTAATTGTATGAACTTACACACACTTTGGATTGCGTACGAGGTCTGTCCCGAAAGTATTGCGCCAATGTCTCTATAATTAAAACAGTTTGCACGGCTGGTACTTTCGGGACAGACCTTGTATACTTTCAGAAATATGTGTAAAAAATATAGGTATGTGTTACAATTTCTATATATATTACTTATAGGCTGGTTTCTCTAACACCCATGCTAAGTTGTATAGATTATTACTGTCATTTCTACATTTCAAATTCACATAAGAAGAGTACAAAATTAAGTAACATTTTTAGGATATAATGATTGTGCAAATGACCAGATATAAAAGAATGAAAATTTTTAGATAAAGAATTTCTTCTTATAATTTTGCTCACACTTATTTTTTTTCCTGGGCAATATTAACCACTATTCTGTTGTTAATTCCCACCTGTAACCTGACAACTCCTATATCTATCTCTCCAACCTAGCCTTTCTTTTGTACTCTGCATCTATAAATCTAGCTTTCTACTGGAGTTTACATGCATATGACCTACAAATGCTCCTAACTAAATATTCTAACCAAACTCATTATGTCTACTCATTTCCCAGTCTCTACTATTTCCATAGAGGTGAATAGTTTTATGACATATCCAGTCATCTAAGCCAGAAACATAGAAAATTTTTTAGTTTCTTTCCTTCTTACTTCCCATAGGTCACTAGGGCCTATGGATCTTCTCCCAAAATATTTTTCAGATCTGGTCCTTCTCCACCTCTGCAGCTTTTCTTTTACTTTTGCTTCTCATTATATTTTACATGAAGGGATTCCATCATTAGTCTCCAGCTCCTTCCACTCCGTTCCCCAAGCCTCTACACCAGCAGTTCAAACTGGCAGCTCTCAGGCTGGATTTATTTTCTTAGCAAATTTAATTTTCTGATAGTTTTTAACCACCTAAATGTCTTTACACACTTTTCTGTTTGTCTCCCCAATCACTTCCCATCACTTTCAATCAATCCCCCGTTTACATGTTTGGTACTTGCTTAGTCCTCTGAGGTATTTGAATTTGTACCTCTTGTTGCCTATCTCCAAAACTGCAATCTACCTAAAATCTTTCAGTTGCTCACCATCCCCTGTAGAGAATGTCCAAATTCCTTATCGTACTCTCATAATCTCAAGTAATTTCCCTTCTTCCCTTTTCACAGACAGTATACTTCAGCCATGCCATGTGTGCAGGCCCCCATAACATCCTGCTGCTCCATGACTTGATGTTTTTGTTAAAGGTCATTTCCTCTGTTTTGTTACAGTCTACCACCTTTCATCACGTGGTTACACCTAGCCCAATGGCTTGAGCAACATTATTTTTCTGTAACTTTCTTTCTCAACCAGAATTATTTACTTTTGTCTTTAGCAACCACTTCCCCTTAAATACACCTCAGGTATTGAATTTACTACACTATTTTAATTCTGTGTTTATGCATTTGTTTTCTCCACTACACATGGGATCCTTGGGATCCATTTAATATGTCTTTAATTTCCAGTGCTTGGTACAGTAGTCAGTATGTAGATGTAATTAGCTAGCTGTATGAATAAATGAATGAATGGATAGTAAATACAAGTTCTGTCTAGAAGGTATCCAGCCATGTGATATGAAAAAAATAGAGACATTTATTGAAGAAGAAACAAGATACAAGAAACATTATCCATAGGACAATGATGCCTCAGTCCAAAGTAGGCATCTTGGGACCTCACACCATTCTTCCAATCACCATCAGCTGCCCCCTCATGTTTTCCTAAATCTCATCTGATGGTCTGAAACCTCTTCCCTTTAAAAGGTGATTTTTGTTTTGGGAAAAGCCAAAAGTCGCAGGGTGCCCAATCTGGGCTGTAGAGGTATTGAGTCACCTGGGTGACTTGGTGTTTCACTAAAATGACTGCATAAGATGTGATGCATGAGTGGGTGTGTTGTCATGATGAAGCTGCCCATCACCAATTGCCCATAGTTGTGGCCTTCTGAATCATCCAAATAGCATCCTCAGAGGAATGTTCAAGCTTAATGCAAAATTTGATGCAGATTCATTGCTCCACTCACTCAGTTATTTTGAATGTGATGACCACACAGTACACGTGCTCACTTGATGGTGTTACTGTCCCCACTGAAGTCATTGTTCACATATGCTCATTCTAGTCCCTCTCCTTGGCTGCCAGGTTACAGCGATGTCACACAAACCATTCTTGTTAGATTAACAATGGCTAGAATTTTTCAGGACAAACATATAACAATACGTATAACATTATTACTGCAAATACTTATAGAGCATTTACTATAAGCCAGGCATTCTAAGCACTTCTGTTAACTCATTTAATTCTCCCAATAATGAATTAGCAATGAATAAATATGAAATCTGAATTCAAGTTAAATCACATAGGCAAGTAGTTTTTTGTCATGATTTAAGAAGCACCTCTTTATAAGTAGAAGTGATTGTCATATTTGTACTAAATGAGAAAAATAAGTTAATAAGTACACACAAAAGATGAAGAATAAGGAAGACATTACTTCAGGGTTTTTTTTGTTTCTGTTGTTGCTGTTGTTTTTTGCAATTGCTAAATTGAAGTTTCTGCTTCTGCTCAATGAAATCCCACCAGAGAGAGGCAAAACATTTTGTCATTATATTTCGTCTAATGCAAAATAATTTCTTCCCGGCATAAAATGTTATTATTTTTAAAATTACGGATTTGTACAAAACATTTGATGGTAATCTGTCAGCAGAGACATATTATATAGTTATACATAATGGTAACACTTAAATTTTGCCTACTTGTAATCTATACAATGTGCTATGAAACTTTACATAATCTGTAACCCCAGCATTCCCTCCATCTGAAAAGGTCTTTCCCCAGACATCTTCACAGCTCACTTGAATAGATAGTGGGCAGAGATAAGGGAAAGGACTTCAGGGAAGGACCGACATGATCAATGCAGAAAAGTTCCAAGCATGTTGGTGATTAGTAGAGTAAGCCAGTGACAGTAGAAAAAGTGTAGCCAGGCTT
Organism: Noctilio leporinus; assembly: GCA_004026585.1. Classification (NCBI taxonomy): domain Eukaryota; kingdom Metazoa; phylum Chordata; class Mammalia; order Chiroptera; family Noctilionidae; genus Noctilio; species Noctilio leporinus. Next base: position 52,620 of record PVIW01004278.1, read on the forward strand.
TGGCAGAGAATGGAAGGTCACTGAAGATTTCAAATAGGAGAGACCCATATGATCCAAGGAGAGTTTTGCAAAGATGATTGTTGACTAAGTGCAGGTTGGATTGAAGGTGGAAGGGATCAGGGAGGGGGAGATCAGGAAGGAGGTGGTAAGATCCTAAACTGGGATATTAGCCACAAAGCTGGGAGAAAAGTAATGAAAATGAGAGACTAAGAAGAGAAAGTGTGTCCCTGATTAGCTATGAGGGACAAGGAGCAGGCGAGTTATCCAGATGATAGTGGCCTTGGCAGGAGCAGAGCCTCAGGAGGATGACCTGTTGGGGATAGAGGGTTGATGGGAAATGGGCTGTGTAGTAGGCTGGTGGGAACAGGACTATGACTTAGTAGGTCTAAGGATCCAAATCCTGTAAAATTCTGATCCTGGTTCTTTCACGTAAGCTAAGATCAGGAGCCCAAAGGGCAATGGGCCTGCTCATGTGCACCTAGGTGAGCTGAATTAGTACAATATTTTTGGACAGGAATTTGGAAATACTCATCAACATCTAAAAGACATATATCCTTTGAAACATTCTCTGCAGAATTTATCTTATAGTAATATTTGTGCAATTGAACAAGAGTATATGCAAGGACACCCATTGATGTATTGTTTGGCTTGAAATGGAAAAAAAATGGAGTCAACTTATTTGCCCATTGAATCATTAAGATAAAAGAGCATGTTACTGCCAAAATAGAAGAGGTAATGCTACGTACTCTGACGCAAGATGTCTATGATATATTAAGTAAAAGAAGCAAGTTGCAGGATATGTTAATTAACTAGACAGGAGGAATCTTTTTACAATGTATATGTACATCATTACCACATACACTTCAAATATCTCCTAATTTTATTTATTATATCTCAATAACGCTGAAAAAAATCAGATAAAAAAACCTCTTAAGTATTCCCCAACCACTAACAATAGAATGGTCCACTGGTGCATTTCCGGTTCCAGCTAGTCTTAAAAAGCTGGCTCCCACAGCAAGTCACTTTCCCTCCCTGGCAATTGTGTTAAGTATTTTATTTATTTATTTTAAAATAAAACAAAAGAGATGGGGGTGGGGAAGCAAGCTTCATAACAGTGCACATAGCATGATTTCACTTTAAAAAAAAAAGTGAGATATAATTGTGGGCATGAACTAGAAAGGTCTACAAGAACATGTGGGATTGTTAACTGTGATAGTTTTTGTTGGGTATGACTTGGGGGAACATTCACCTTCCCCATCTTTAGATTGTTAGAATTTTTTCCACTGAGCATGTCTTATGTTTATAATAAGGATAAAAGTTTGGGAGTCTGGGATATTTTTTTATTTTATTTTATTTTTAGAGAGGAGAAGGGAGGGAGGCAGAGAGGGAGAGAGGCATCAATGTATGGTTGCCTTTCACCTGCCTCCAGCCATGGACCTGGCTGGAGACCTGGCTTGCAACCTGGTTATGTGCCCTGGCTGGGGAATCAAACCAGCAACCTTTGGGTTCACAGGCAGCCACCTTATCCACTGAGCCACCAGCCAGGGCTTAAAAGTTTGGGATTTTAGAGCAACCACTTACAGATTTTCTTAAGGAAGCCACTCAGTCACACTGAAAGTGAGATCATAACGGCAGGTCAAAGTAAGGCAGGAAAAGGCGTGATGGGCGTGCATAGTGTGGGAAAGAGGTACCTGATGTCTATGTGCATGGAAACAGGGGGACAAGGCCCTGCCTGGTTGGCACCCCTCACAGTGCAGTCCCCTCTCCCACCACTTTGCCTTTCGCCTTACACTGTCCTCCTCTGAGTTCCTTAAAGAAGTCTCTCAACGCATGGTCTTGGCACATGCTGTCTCTGTGCCTTTGAAAAATACCCCCACCTCTGCACACACACAGACCCCAGCATATACTATACGCCCTTCTCTTACTTCACATCTCAGCTAATGACCACTTCCTCAGAGAAGTGATAGGGCAGCCTTTCAGAATACAGCAGGTCACTTTATTATGTGTTTTTAAGTACACCTCATGTGATTTGAATGGGGGAAGTAGGAAATTAAAAATGGTAATGGAGAAGGAAAGTGGAGTGTGATGTGTAAGCTAGTGGTATTCATGTTTTGAAACATTTCTTCTTGAGCTATATTTGTTTGTTGACATGCTTCTCTTGACTTTAGGTTTATTTGTGGTTGTTCATAGATGTTTCTTATAATTCTCTGTTTAGAGAATCCTGAAGTCATTAGTAGACTATAACTCCTTCAGTATACTCATACCATTTCCCTTTGGACAAGTTCCTTTAAATGAATTATTTATTGAGCACTTCAGTATATACAAAATTATATTTCATATGCTGGTGAAAATGATTTTTTTCTACTCCCCACCTTTTCTACTTTTACTTTTTTTACTTTTATTCAGTGAAAGCTCAGCCCATCGCTGTGATTTTCAACCTCTGAGCATTGGAATAACCCAGAGAGCTTAAAAAAAATAATGTGGAGCTTCACCCCTGTAGGTCCTGACTCTGCTGGCCTAGGGTCAGACCCAAGCATAGGCATGTCCTAAAAGTTCCTTGAGTGATGCTAATATTCAGGCAGCATTGAGAACCACTGAGTAGTCTTGGAACAGATACTCTACTTGGAGAACAACCGACTTCAGGAAATCAAAGCCTGAACGGTTCTAATGGCACTGGTGTCTAAAGTGGTGTCTGACCAGCTTCGTTAAGAAAAGTAGAGATTGAAAGCAGAAAGCCTAAAAAGGTGAGAGCTGTGGCATCATCCTGACTGAAAACTGGTCATGCTGGGCCAGAGCACTTGCCTATAGGAAATAGTTGGGTTACCTGCACAACTGGATTAGGGGCAGCCTTTGAGGAGCAGGTTAAATGCCTTTGGCACTGGGACCCACCCTAACTCCCAGGTTCTGTTCTCTGTTGTACATGTGTCTCAGATGCTTTAAGAACTAGCAAATATTTCAGGAGTTAATGGGTGGGGAACTTGAGGCCCTGGAAGGTCTAGGTTTTATTCTTGGGCCCAGCTGAGCTGCCAGACTCCTGGTTCCCACACTCAAAGGTTCCCGTCAGGTGAGAAGACTGTGAATCAGGACATCAGATTTCTAGTGCGGGCTCAGCCAGGGGAGAGGTAGATGTGTGGCCCTGCTTAAAGCACCCCTGCTCTCAGGGCCTCAGTTTCTTCAGGAAAGGGAAACGGACTAGAATGTCTGTCCAAGCCCTCTTTAGCTCTAGCGAGTGACACTAGGTGGCACTCATGTAACTCCAATGGGGAGCAGCTGGGGCATGTTGGCTGCCAGGCTCCCTCTGTCCCTTAAAAGACCCAAGGGCATGGTAGGTACAACTTGAGAAATAAGGCAGTTTTAGGAAGACTGTTTGGGCCCTTCTTTTATCAACAAGAGCTTTTGAACCTGTGGATACCTGCTGTATTTTACCAGCTACTTTCACTAACTATATGCTTCTGATTTCATATTCCTCTCCTTTTTATCATCTCAAATTTTAAAATATGTCTATGGCCTAGCAAGTCCTTTCTTAGATAGGGGACCCTGACTGGCTCCAAATAGGACACCACCTGAGCCACCATTGGAGAGTACAGAATATATCTCGATATTATGAGTTCCTTTTCTCTGATCACAAATGTCTGTCCTTCGATACTGTCCACTTTCCTTGAGCACAGAACATGCTGCTCCTCCCACGCTCTGTGATCTGCATCTTCATAATCACTGCCTTCTGATTTCTCTTGCTGCTCTAGCAGGGTTTCCCAGCTTGGACCCGAGCCTGGCATTTTAGTGTTGTTCCCTCTTGCTCTTCTTGATCTTTTGTTTCTCATGGCTCAAAGACTGATCTCCAATTCTGAGTCACTTCACAGTCTGCTTTCCTTAGAAACTTGAGTGATGAGCCTTACTGGAAAAACTCATGTAAAGCTACTGAATGGTAAAATACACCTCCATGACAGCCAATGTCATCAAGGCATTTGTGGTTGCAATCCTTTTATCCAGTTCTCATTGTTTCTGTGTTCCACTTACATTGCATCTAAGTTGTAGATCAGAGGCATTTATCCCATGCTACCTTGTGTTGGAGACATCTATATACTTGAAGCACTTACTTCCACTTTTATCCCTCCCTCTTTTACATGGTAACCCTTGAGGGCTGGGCTATGACTTGTACTACTCCAACTCTTGTTCAATACCCAGAACAGTGTCATGAACTTATCCAGCACTGAAAAAAATTGTTGGATGAATAAATAATTGAATGAAAAAGAACTAAACTTGTTATATGCCTAATGTAGCCTAGGGATAATGTCAAGTATTTTATATGTTATATATCATATTTTAGATATTTATATATACTCTTGAGCATCTCAATCTTCATAGTAGTCTCATTTTGTAGATCTTAATAATCCTATTTTATAGACTTATTATGTCTGATTCATTTCTGTAGCTTTATAGCTCCACCTTCCAGGCAACGCCTAACACACAGGTGATGCTCAATAGAGGGGTCAGATAAGTGATGGTCAATGACAAGACCCAAACCAAAGTCTATTCAACTTCAAAGCCTGTAAACTTTGCACTATGTCATGTGGCTCCATCTGTATTAAGTGCTGTCAACTGCCCAACATCTCACAATTTAACGAACAAATTTGAATTAGAACAATAGATCCTCCATGCCACACTTCAATGAAATGGTGAAATTATAATTGTTACTTCCTTTATTTACTTCTAAGGAATGTACCTGATATTACAAGAAAGATGATCAGCTAATTCATAAATTCTCTGTGTTCTCTTCAAACATCTTATTGTAATTGTTTTGCTGCAATTTGAGGTCATCCATGACTTTTAATAAATGATGCTGTGTTTGTCTATCATTTGGAAGCCACCTGAGTTCCATAAGCCTTCATTTCCCTACCATGAGAACAACATTAGCCAATATTAACACATGCTAACATTGGTGACAAAATTATAAAGCATGAGTTAAACAAATGCCATTTAGCAGAAATGATCATTTAGCTCTTAATTAATCTTCCTTTCTGCTAGAATTTGGCTTTTAATCAACTGAAACCACTTGATAGCGTAAATATGTGGCAAGCACCAGAAAGAAGCTTCTAAACAGCTTGTGGGTCCCAACAGTATGCAAATCTTTGAACCATATGTTGAAAATTGAAAATAATAGGTATGAGATTCTAGAATTTCCAATTCCTACCTAACCATGTACATATTTTAGAGATTAATGAAGACTTCATTTATAAAGCATTTTATAAACCTTTCAGTGTAAATGCCAACTATTTTAAAATCTTGTGATTACTTTTAAAAAATGTTTCTCTAAACAATTTCAACCACTCCATAATAATTCTAATGCTTTCCCTATTTATGTCCCTTTCAAAAACAGTCACAACATTGCCAGGGAGAATTAAACAAACATGTCTTTTTGAAATAGGATATTAACCAAATGGAAGCATATTTTGAAAGTTTCTGCTATAGCAATGAAACCAAAATAGTCTGTAAAATGAGAGAATTGAACTAAATGATCTCTAAGGTTGTTTTCAGTCATGGAGAAATAAAATCTATGGCTCTAACTCTGAAAAAGTTTAGCCAATGTGAAAACCTGAATACAATTCATGCCCTGTTATTCATGCCTTACATGATAAATTCTTGCCCATTAATGTAACTCAAGTCCCAAGGGAAGTTAGCAACTCTATGTGAATTAATCCATTTGTTTTTATTAACTCATCATTCCATCCACAAGTTTAATAAAATGGTTATAATCTAACAAGACCTTCTAAGAAATTAAAGGAAGAGGCATTTTCAGAAATGATTTTTCCTTCTGTTTTTTGCAAAGATGGTGATAGAATTTCAAAATCCAGCTTTATATTATTCCACAGTAAAAATTTTGTCACATTGTTATGAAAAAAAAAAAAAACCTGCTATGCAGCACTTCTCTCAATCATTATATCTTGCATTCATACCATGCTGTACAGTTTCACAAGCTTATTTTGTCAGTTTTTAATTTTCTATCACATTCATCTCATTGGTTCTTCTAAACCACTTCTCATCATTCCTTAACCACCTCATCTCCCCGTCCTCTCATTCTCCAAGATATTCTCATTCAGAGATGAGCAAACTGAAGTTCAGAGAAATGAGAAAAACTAGATGATGGATGACGATGCCTAAGATTACAATTTAGTTTTTGCCTGCATAGTTAATTTGAATAAAGTTTTTGAATGAAAAGTAATCATTTAGGTAACTGGAAATGACTAAAACCCTTCTAAGAAAGTTTATAATTGACAGATCCATTTCAAGACCATTTGCTTACCCACAGGGATCCACAGTGACTTCTAAACAGAACTAACATCTCATGTCTCTAGGTGTGTACTCTTCTTGCTATGACGTGAGCAGGTCATTCAGAAGGGTTTGAGTTTAGACAATGCTGACTCCCTTTGTGACATGTGGGATGGACATAATGCCTGATATAAAGCTTAACAAATATTTGTTGAATTAATAAATCAATTTTAAAATTTTAATAGGGTGCTCATGTTGGCAGCACACATATTAAAATTGGAATGACATAGAGAAGATTAGCATGGCCCATGTGAAAGGATGACACACAAATTTGTGAAGTGTTCCATATTTTTAATGAAATGGGAAATATCTGTATGAGAAAACATATTTGCCAATGATACTTCAGACAAGGGTTTGATCTTCAAGATACATAAAGAACTTATATGACTCAACACCAACTAGGCAGACAACCCAATTAAAAAATGGGCAAAGGATCTGATCAGACACTTCGCCGAGGAGGCATATGAAAGAATGCTCAACATCACTAGCCACAGGAGAGATGCAAGTTAAAACCACGATGAGATACCACCTCACACCTGTCAGAGTAGCCATCATTAACAAATCAACAAACAACAAGTGCTGATGAGAATGTGGAGAAAAAGGAACCCTAGTGCTCTTTGGTGGGGATGCAGACAGGTATAGCCGCTGTGGAAAACAGTATGGAATTTCCTCAGAAAACTAAAAATGGAGCTGCCCTTTGATCCAGAGATTCTACTGTTAGGATTATACCCAAAGAATATTGAAACACCAATTCAGAAGAACCTATGCACTTCTATGTTCATAGCAGCACTATTTCTAATAGCCAAGTGCTGGAAACAGCCTAAGTGCCCATCAGTGGATGAATGTATCAAAAAACTATGGCACATTTACACAATGGGATACTACACAGCAGAAAAAAAGAAAGAAAGAAGGAACTCCTATCTTTTGCAAAAGCATGATTGAAACTGGAGAGTATTATGCTTAGTGAAATAAGCCAGGCAGCAAAAGACAAATAGTGTACGATCTCACCTAATACGAGAAACTAATGAACAAAACAAACAGATGAGCAGAATGGAACCAGAGACATGGAACCAAGGAATAGACTGAGGGTGACTGGAGAGGTACAGGAAGGGGAAGAGGTGGGGAAAGAAGGGGAAGGCTCTAATCAAGGATCTAGTATGATCTAGTATGAGTGATCCATGGACATGGACAACATGTGGGGACTGACTGGGAGATAGGATGGGGGGGTGGGGCAGGAGAGAGCAATGGGGGAAAATGGGACAACTGTAACAAAACAACAATACATTCATTTTAAGAGTAAAAATAATATTTTAATAGGACCTCATTTTCTTTATGCATTATGTCTTGGCAATTTTCTTTTGGGAAACAGTACACAACATATAATTATCATGGGAATGTCTGTGTTGCTTTTTGATTTAGGAACTCCACTCCAAAGAATTTTTCATAAAGAAAAAATCCTATAGGTATAACATCCTTCAAGATGTTCTTAAGGTTATCAATCGTGGCTAAAATACTAAAACAATCTCAAAGGCCCAGATTGAGTATTTGTGAAAGGTACTATTTCTGCCTGTCTCACATGCTTCTTCTCCACCAGTTCCTTCGCCCCTCTCAGACATAGGAGCAGGCACAAGATCTAGGGTGACCCATCAGCTTGTCCCATCTCCACAGCCCACAGTGATTGGTTTAGAGATGAGCCAATAAAAGTCCTTTCCTAGGGCTTTTCCTGGAGAATTAATTAGGAGCACCTCATTTTGGTAAAGGACTGGGAAAATATAATCTTACCATTGTGAGCTACATGCAGAATAACCAAGTAAGACCAATACAAAAGCAGAGACAAAAGATAAAAAAGAGAGAGACTGAACTGGCACATTCCTGAAAACAGTGTTTAAGCCCTGGATCCAGTCACACCTAACATCTCTTCTGCCCATGCTCACCCTGTAACACAAGCCATTAAGCCTCCACTTTTCTTAAACTAGTCTAAGTTGGGTTTCTGTCACTTAAAATTAAGAGTCCTGCTTACTACATGCACAGAAAGGAATGTCATGTAGCCTTAAAAATAGCAATTATGCCAAAGCATGGGAAAATGTTAGGTAGTAGTCACAGAAGACAAAATAGTAGATGTGTATGTGTGAGTACACAAGGTAAAAGATGAATGTGTATAGACCAGTGCTTCCTCCTGAATGGAAGAGAAAAGGTATAAAAATTTTCCTTTTACTTTTTATACTTCTGTTACTTGAAAATATTTCAGGGAACATGTATACTATTGCAATTTTCATTTAAAAAGAAATGTCATAAAAAAGGACCCACTTTAGGATTATCATTAGTCTTGGAAGATAATCCAAAAATTGGTATGCTATAAAGCAAAATTTTAACTGTTCAAAGTTTTTCCAAAACACTTCGTGGTTTTATTTTATTGGCTTTTCAGTAAGAAGAGGTATTTTTTTTAAAGGTTTTATTTATTATTTTTCAGAGAGAGGGGAAGGGAGAGAGGCAAAGTGGGAGAGAAACATCAATGTACGGTTGTCTTTCACCTGCCTCCAGCTACGGACCTGGCTGGAGACCTGGCTCGCAACCTGGTTATACGCCCTGGCTGGGAAGTGAACTAGCGACCTTTGGGTTCGCAGGCAGGCACCTTATGCACTGTGCCACCAGCCAGGGTGAGAAGAGATATTTTATAGAAAAAAATTGTATAAACTTTGTGTTAACTTTAAAGATTAAAACTAATAGAAGATCAATTTGATCTCATCTTTGGGAGTTTGTTCATAATTATAATTCCATTTGCAAATTAAGATTTCACTTTAACTTTACAGTGCTTGTGAGGACACTCAGATTGTTGGTTCTTCCGGCCATTTTCTTCCCACTTTCCCTTCTCCTTGCAATGATTGTGTAATTGTAAACTCTGTCTGATTTGATTTATTTGAAGACCAGTTGTGGAGAAAATCATCTTTTCTTTTGCTTTAGCTTAACATTAGCCCTGGTAGTTAATTCCATGTTTACTTTATCTTATCTCCTACTCAGGTTCCCTTTCGTAGAAAATAAGAACTTTAGATATATAACTTTGTATGTAAAATATTAATTATACCCAAAGACATGATTGCTTTTTGGTTTCATTTATTTGGTTTTGTTTAGAACAAACATGTATTAGTGAATAATTTTATTTTTTGGTCCTTATATATTTACTTTTAGTTTATTATTTTATTTTTCAATTACAGTTGATATTCAATTTTATTTTGTATTAGTTTCAGGTTTACAGCATAGTGGCTAGACAATCATACACTTTATAAAGTGTTTCCCTGGATATTTCTAGCACCCCAATAGTTAATACAATATTATTAACTATACTCATATTCCCTCCTGATAGGCATAGTGCATCACATGGAGAGTACTTGGAAGGTGACTTAAGTTTCAACACATAAGAATAAATACACAATTTTTTATAAATACATTTTGGCTTTTTGGGCCCTCCCTCATATGAGACCTCCGCTTGCTATGCATTCTTGTCAACCCTTAGTATATTCTGTGTTGAGATTTAATATACATAAAAATACTTCATGAATCACACCTCTCTCTCAAATACAAGATGTTTCCCAATTTTATTGTACTATTTTTTTTTTTTTTTTGGTCTTATTTCTAAGAAATGTAAAGTGACTCAAAGGTAACACCGTGAACGCCACTTCTCTTCAGCCTGTTACACCGCTGGTCCACTTGCTTAGTTACACTTGCTTAGTCCAAATAAAAGTAAGCTAACTAACCAAATGAATTCACTTTTCCTAATTTTCCTTGCATGTTTTTTAGTAATGCGAATCACATTCTATAGGCATCAGAGGGTAATTCCTCTCAATTCTTAAGACCTAGAGGCGCTAAACTGTATATTACAGGCCAGGAAATTTTAGCATTCGGAAAAAATACACTAATACACTTGAAATGCAAGTATATTTCCTAATCAAAGTTAGTAACCCAAACACTAAGAATGAAATTCATCCAATTTTTTTATGCCCACTACCTGGCTTCTCTACACCTGACTTTGAGTAGTTCTTTTAGAGGTTTATTTTGTTTGTTCGTTTTGTTTTCTTTTATAATAAGTGTTGGATGGAAGAAATGGGGAAAGCCTACATTTAACAATGGCCATGGTAATTAGCAGGCCAAGCCCACCTGTGGGTCTATTCCATGATCTGACAAAAATTCTCAAGCGCTGGGAACTCATATACCCCAGTCGTCTCCCTCCTTATACTTTGCAGTTGCTGATCCCTAGCCTTCCTCATTGCCTCACTCTTCTCCACTTGCTTCAATCAGTGAGGTTTCTCTGTTCCTCTCATTTACATACCACAGCTTCCAGTGGAGTGTGCGACTCTATCCTGAGGTGTTTTAGTTCATTAACAAAACCTGTATTTACAAAATACCTTCTGTTTGCCTGATTCTGAGAACCCAGTAGTAAATAAGAGCCTTTAAAGTGTTCACAGTCCAGGGAAGGAGACAGATAGGTGTACATCTGGCTGTCAGTGCTAAAACAGCTGTAACAAACAGAGCCCATTGTGTTACACAGTGGATGCTAGAGAAATGAGAAGATGTTTTACTCTCTCTTCTGTGGCATTTTTATTTACTTTATTACTTCAGCCTCAGGCTACAATTATAGTAATTTATTCAAGTAGAAGGAAAACCACAATCTGGCAAATACATAAAGTTAACATCTCTGAGGGCAAATGCTTATTTTTCATATTCTTATTTTTTGTTTGTTTTTTGCATGCTTTCATAGTTCTCCTGAACATCATCTATGAGCCCTTGACTCAAAGCTCCTGAGTTATCTTCACTGGGTTATTTGACTGACAGGCTCAGAAGCTTCTCCAAACAAATTATGCAACCACCTCTTCTGCGTGTGTCCAGCCCACATTTTCCAACCGCAGTCCCCCTTCTCATCAGCTTGCTACATATATTTGATAACAATTTAATGGACATTTTCTCTTCATTCCCCATATGTGCAAAAATAAAAACAGAATGCCAACAATTTAGTCTATTGATACAGGAATCACTAGGGTGCTCTAAATGCAGATTTCCAAGCCCCACTCGAACAGACTTTGACTGCGTCATCTGGCTCAGGGCCTGGGAGTCTGCATTTCACAATCAACCCAGTTGATTCTGGTTGAGGTGGTTCTTAGACCTCGTCTTCAGAAACCTCACTTCACAACACACAAATATTCAACCTGATTGAGAGGCTGTATGTCTCTGCCTGTCCTGTCCTCATTCAGACAGGCATTGCCAGCCCTCCTGGCAGTGACTCTTTTTATTTTTTTAATTAATAGATATTATGTTTTAGAGAAGGTTTAGATTTACAGAAAAACAGAGCAGAAAGTTCCCATAGATGCCTGAAATTTTCCTGTGCTCTACCTTACTCATCCTTTCTTCCTTTTCCCAAACCCTTAGCAATGGCCAAATTTTTACTGTCGGCATTTGGTGTGGTCAGTGTTTAGCTATTCTAAGAGCTAGGTAGTGGCATCTCATTTTAATTTGCAGTTCCCTAATGATATATGATGTGAGTATCCTTTTATCTGCTTATTTGCTATCAGTATATATAATTGCTAATATCATCTAACTTCAGTCTGTTTAAGTATCTCCATTGGGCTGATGCCTCTTAATTCTTTCTGATCCCAGGGTGCTGTTAGCTTCAGGTTGTCTGACATCTTACACATTACATTCTCTTTCTTCCTATTCTTCACTGGAGCTGTGGGCCCTGGACTTTTCAAACAATATACCAGTTTCTCTAGAAGATTTGACTTGGACTGCCGACAGAGTAACCTTTATTAAATCCTTGAAAATAATATTATTCCAGAGACACACAAGGGAAATGAGTGTGAGAAGAGAAGGCACTATAATAAAAGTGGCCCCAGGACATTAGGTTTACCATAAAATCCTTTCCATGAGTCAGTTAATCTTTTCCATTTTAGTTTCAGGGAGGATACTTGACCCCATGGAATTAGGAGTCCTTGGTTTCCTTTGCCAAACTGCTCAAGCCAATGAATATTCAAGTGAAATTTTATCCAAATTTGGGGCTTTCCTGACCATAGGGACCCTCTGCCTGAGTTATTCCTCCTGAAACTTTCACACAGCTGTCTCTGGAGAGTATAAAATAGGAGCCAAGTTTCTTAGATGAGCTGTAGTCAGTTTTCCAAGGATGTGGTTGATCCCAGAAAATAACACAGCTAATTTATAAGGAAGAAGGCAGCTGCTTTAAGGGTGACATATGCAGGGTTCCAGAGGTCAACAGCTGACCCCAGTCCATGTGGGAAACTCAATGGTGTGAACCAAAGAAGCTTGCATGAAGCTATAGGCCATCTAAAAGCCTAACAATGCTATTTCATGTTGTAGACAGAAAGGTCAAAGATGAAAATCTTGAAATACAGACTCTGTCTCTACCTTAGCTGGGAGACTGATGGTATCTGAATTGGCAGGAAGGAAGTTGGGAAGTCAGAAATGCCTTCTTTCTTATACTGGTGCTAGTCCTAATCCTAGGATTTAACTATTATTTTCAGTTTCAACCTATATATTTTAATATATTCTTATAGGAGAATTTTTCCAGTCTTTGAATCTCTAGAAGCCAATAAATCACATTAAAAGAGTCCCAGATTATCCATCTTCCTCCTTCTTAATGCCTTTGAAAGATCATGCATTACCTCACAGGATCAGTATGTGACAGATTCTATTTTGGGTTTTTCTATTAGTCCTTCATTTAATCTTTCTTGAGAACCAGAGTTCAGAAGAATCTGCGCAACTGGAAGTCACCCTCAGTCCCCTGGATCTTGCAGTCTTAGTTTCAAAGAGGTCAGTGTCTTCTTAAGGGCCATGTGGAGGCTCCAGTGTGTTCCCAGGAGAATGCATTCCTTGTACTAACAAGCTATCTACAGATCATCTCAGAGTTCTATCCGCTGATGTAGTGACATAAGATGTCTGTGGCTGAAGAACCTTTTGAGTAGTTAAATAATGGGACTAATTTATTGAACCCAATAAACCTTAGTTAATAAAACTTCCCAGTGATGTGGAGACTATTTATTTCCAATAAAACTAGCAAGACAGGAGCTTCACACAACGAGCATGCTGTCCTAACTGTTGGAAGATACTGTAGCTGAAGGCCACAGACAACATCACTCCATGTTCTTTGTTGAAATTTGGCTTGTTCTAATGCTTAAAGCCTGTATAAAGGCAACTCAGAAAGGCTTTTTGGTATCTGCCATTCTAGGTTCCAAGCATGGCACACTGATCCTGAGGCTTTTCTTGTTTGTTGTGGTGGTGAAATATACTCAATATAAAATTTACCCTTTTACCTGGCTGGTGGCACAGTGGGTAAGGCGCCAGCCTGCAAACCCAGAGAGTCACTGGTTTATTTCCCAGCCAGGGCACACAACCAAGTTGTAAGCCAGGTCTCCAGCCAGGTCTGTAGCTGGAGGCAGGTGAAAGGCAACCACGCATTGATGTTTCTCTTCCTCTCTGCCTCTCTCCCTTCCCCTCTCTCTGGAAATAATAAATAAAATCTTTTAAAATTTTTATCTTTTTAACCATTTTGAAATGTACAGTTTGAAATTAAGTATTTTCATATTCTTGTACAATCATCATCACCATCCATTCTAGAACTTTATCTTCACAAAATGAAACACTGTACCCATTACACAAAGCTTCCCTCAGCCTCTGGCACCCACCATTCTGCTTTCTGTCTCTACAAGGCTGATGACTCTCTAGGTATCTCATACAAGTGGAATCATACAATATTTGTCTTTTTGTGACTGGCTTATATCATGTAGCTTAATGTCTTTTAGGTTCATCCATGTTGTAATATGTGTTAGAAGTTTGTTGCTTTTTAAGGCTCAATAATATACTAATATAGTAATAGACATAGATATCTCAATCATAATTTGTTTACTCATCTGTTGCTTCTATCTTTTGGCTATTATGAATAATGCTGCTATGAACATGGTTATCCAAATATCATTTGAGTTCCTGCTTTCAATTCTTTTGGGTATACATGTATATTCAGAAGTGAAATTGCTGAATCATATTGTAGTTCTATTTTTATTTTGTGAAAAATTGCCACACCATTTCCCACAATGGCTGCACCATTTTACATTCCCATCAGCAATAGGTTACACTTTCTTCACATCCTTGTCAACACATTTCTTTTCTTTTTTTAAAAATAATAATCATAATAATGGATGTGAAGAGATGTCTCTGTGGTTTTGATTTGAATTTCTTTAAGGAATGTATATTGAGCATCTTTTCATGTGCTTAGTGGCTTTTTGTATACCTTATATACCTATTCAAATTCTGTCTAATTCAAATTTTAAATTAAAATTTTTTGTTGTTACAGTTTTTAAAATATTCCTGAAATTAATCCCTTATTAGATATATAATTTGTGAATATGTTCCCCCATTCTGGAGGTTACCTTTTCACTCTGTTAGTAGTCTTTTGATGCACAAAAGATCTCAATTTTGATGAAGTCCATGCCTGTGCTTTTGGTGTCATAGTCAAGAAATAATTGTCAAATTCAATGTCACCAACCTTTCTTTTCTCCTATGTTTTCTTCTTTGAGTTTTATAGTTTTAGCTCTAATATCTAATTCTTTGATTTATTTTGAGTTGATTTTTGTTTCTGATATAAAGTAAGTGCCCAGCTTTATTTTTTGCATGTGGAGATCCAGTTTTCCCAACAATATTTGTTGAAAAAACAGTCCTCCCCTCATTGAATAGCCTTGGACCACTTACTGAAAATCATGAGGGTTTATTTCTTGGTTCTCTATTCTATTCCATTGGTCTATATGTTTGTTTTTATGCCAGTACCAGA
Organism: Noctilio leporinus; assembly: GCA_004026585.1. Taxonomy (NCBI): domain Eukaryota; kingdom Metazoa; phylum Chordata; class Mammalia; order Chiroptera; family Noctilionidae; genus Noctilio; species Noctilio leporinus. The sequence goes on from PVIW01004278.1 coordinate 67,771, forward strand.
CTGTTTGGATTTCCATAGCATTATAGTAAGTTTCGAAGTCAGGAATGTGATACTTCCAACTTTGTTCTTTTTTATTTAAAGATTTCACTTATTATTTTTAGAGAGAGGGGAAAGGAAAGAGGCAGAGAGGGAGAGAGAGATATTAACGTATGATTGCCTTTCACCTGCTTCCAGCTACAGACCTGGCTGGAGACCTGGCTTGCAACCTGGTTATGTGCCCTGGCTGGGAATTGAACCAGCCAACTTTGTTCTTCTTTTTCAAGATAATTTTGACTACACAGGGTCCCTTGAAAGTCCGTATGAGTTTTAGAATAGATTATATTTCTGCAAAGTATGTTGTAATTTTGGTAAGGATGGCATTAAATCTGTAGATCACTGTGGGTAGGATTTATATCTTAATAATATTAAGCTTCCTAACCCATAAACATGGAATATCTTTCCATTGATTGGTATCTTTAATTTCTTTCAGCAATGTTTTAAAGTTTTCAGTATACAAGTTTCTCATCTCCTTGGTTAAGTTTATTCCCAAGCATTTTATTCTTTTGATGCTTTTGTAAATTAAGTTGTGTTCATAATCTCCTTTTGGATTATTTGTTCTTAGTACATAGAATTGCATGTAATTTTTGTGTGATTTATCTTGTAACTTTGCTGAAATCTCTTACTAGTTCTAACATTGTGTGTGTACATGCATGTGTGTGTGCATATGTGTGCATGAAATCTTTAGGGTTTCCTATGTATAAGGCCTTGTTACTTACAAAAAGAGATAATTTATTTCTTCCTTTCCAAATTAGATGCTTTTTATTTCTCTTTTCTTGCCTAATTGCTCTGGCTAGAACTTACAGTGCTATGTTGAATGGAAGTGTTGAGACTGGGCATCCCTGTCTTGTTTCTGATCTTGGAGGAAAAGTTTTCAGTCTTTCATGATTAAGTGTGATGTTAGATGTGTGTGTTTAAAAAATATAAGGTCTTTATTATGTTGAGGTAACTTGTTTCTATTCTTAGTTTTATGAGTGTTTTTATTTTTGAAGATGTTTAACTTTTTCAAAGCATTTTCTGCATCAGTTGAGATTATGGATCCTGAAATTCTGTAACCAGGGAAATGGTTCTAATTCCTAGCTCAAAAGATACTGAAAGAGTACTCAGAAATTAAGAAGTTCAGCCCTGACTGGTAGCACAGTGGTTAAGGCGCCGGCCTGTGAGCCCAAAGGTCGCAGGTTCGATTCCCCAGCCAGGGCACATAACCAGGTTACAAACCAGATCTCCAGTCAGGTCTGTGGCTGGAGGCAGGTGAAACGCAACCATACATTGATGTCTCTCTCCCTCTCTGCCTCTCTCCCTTCCCCTCTTTCTAGAAATAATGAAATAAAATCTTAAAAAAAAAAAAAAAAGTTACAGTTTTGAGACTTCTGGCCAAGATGGAGGCATAGGCACACTCTGCCTCCCCGTATAACCATAAGAAGGATTACAACTACCTCAAAACAAAAAATAACCAGGATCTGCCAGAAAATAAAACTGTATGCAGGCCAGACAGCCAATGATTTAAGAAATATTTATCCAGCCCTGGCTGTAGCACAGTGGATAAGGTGCCAGCCTGAGAACCTAAAGGTCGCTGGTTTGATTCCCAGCCAGGGCACATAACCAGGTTGCAAGCTAGATCTCCAGCCAGGTCTGTAGTTGGAGACAGGTGAAAGGCAACCACACATTGATGTCTCTCTCCCTCTCTGCCTCTCTCCTTTCCCTTCTCTCTAAAAAATAATATATAAAATCTTTAAAAAAATGTATCCAGACAAATAGAAGGGGTGGAGCCAGGGAGCCAGGACAGAGAGGATTCAGTGCAGCAGAGGCATCGGTTGGAACTTGTTGTCCTGGATTCACATGTGGTGGACAAAAGCTGGGAAGGACACCTAGGGAGCAACCCCATCCCCAGGATAGACCCTGCAGCATGGTTCCAGCACTTGGAAAACAAAGTCTTATACCTTCTGGTTGTGAAAACCAGTGGGGGTTGGAGTGGCGGAAGAAACTACCCATCTCTCAGAAGAGTCTGTTTTAGAGGGTCCCCTTGGTTCCCATTCTGGGAACCATCACCAGAGCAACAGCTAGAGGGGTACCAATCACATCCAGGAAGTAGGTAGGTGAAGTGACTGGGAACAAGGCAAGTGCTAAGCAAGTGATGTTGTTCCCAGTCTGACCTCTCCCCAACATACAATGCTATAAAGCAGTAAAACAGGTCACCCTTCACTCCCATATACCTAAGGTTCTGTCCCTTACAATGTAACAGGTGCAGCAGCTCTACCTAAAATACAGAAACAAACAGAGGGGCTGTCAAATCCAGGAGAGAAAGAACTATGGTTCAAATGAAAGAGCAGATCAGAACTCCACACACACACACATACACACACACACACACACACACACACACACACACACACACACAAAACTAAATGAAAAGGAAATAGCCAACCTATCAGATGCAGAGTTCAAAACACTGGTGATAAGGATACTCAGAGAAATGATTGAGTATGGTTAACACATAGGGAAAAAAAGAAGTCTACATTAAGTAACTTTTTAAAAAATCCACAGGGAAACAACAGTGGAGGGAAGGAAGTTGGAATTCAAATAAATGATTTGGAACATAAGGAAGAGATAAACATTCAACCAGAACAAAATGAATTCAAAAGAAACAAGAATTAAAAAAAAAAAAAAGAAGAAGAAGAAGAGAGTTTAAGAAAACTCTGAGACATCTCCAAAAGTGCCAGCATCTGAATCATAGGGATGCCAGAAGGAGAAAAGGAAGGGCAAGAAATTGAAAACTTATTTGAAAAAATAATGAAAGAAGGTTCCCCTAATTTGGCAAAGGAAATAGGCATATAAATCCAGGAAGCACAGAGAGTTCAAAACAGGTTGTACCTAAAGAGGACCCCACCAAGATACATCATAATTAAAATGCCAAAGGTTAAAGATAGAGAGAAGCTTAAAAGCAACAGGAGAAGAGAGTTACCTACAAAGGAGTTCCTATAAGACCATCAGCTGATTTCTCAGAAGAAACTTTGTAGGCAAGAAGGGAGTGGTATTCAAAGTGATGAAAAGCAAGACCTACCACCAAGATTACTCTACCCAGCAAAGCTATCACTTAGAATGAAAGAGCAGATAAAATGCTTCCCAGACAAAATAAAGCTAAAAGAGTTCATCATCACCAAGCTATTATAATATGAAATGTTAGACTTATTTAATAAAAAAGATTAAAACTGCCCTGGCTGGTAGCACAGTGGATAAGGTGCCGGCCTGCAAACCCAAAGGTCGCAGGTTGGATTCCCCAGCCAGGGCACATAACCAGGTTGCAAACCAGGTCTCCAGTCAGGTCTGTGGCTGGAGGAAGGTGAAACGCAACCATACATTGATGTCTCTCTCCTTCTCTGCCTCTCTCCCTTCCCCTCTTTCTAAAAATAATGAAATAAAATCTAAAAAAAAAAGGATTAAAACTATGAGCATTAAAATGACAATAAACTTACAACTATCAACAATAGAATCTACAAAAAAAAATCCCCAAAAAACAAAAATAGAAACTAAGCAAATAGCTAGAACAGGAACAGGATCATAGATATGAGGATCATTTGGAAGGCTATCAGCTGGGAATGCGAAGGGGGAGAAAAGGGAAGAGGTACAGAAATTAAACCTAATTAGTAGAAACAAAATAGATGGCGAGGAAGTTAAGAATAAGAAAGCATGAAACTAAAGAACTTACATGCAAGACCCATGGACATGAACTAAGGGTGAGGAGATTCCTGGAGGGAAGAGGTGTACTGGGTGAAGGGGACAAAGGGAAGAAAATTGAGATAACTTTAATAGCATAATCAATAAATATACTTTAAAAATGGGTCCATTGGTCATTTGTACCTAAACGCAAAGTACGAATCTAGCATTTTTATGCTGATGTGAAGTGGGCTTTGACAAGAAGGAAGGGTAAGAGAAATGACTGGTCTGAGGAGAACAGACCTGCCCCACTTTATCATTGAGGATAAAACACGGTGATGTGGATAAGAAGCATTTCACTGGGCTGGGCACATGAAGGGCTCCATTCTCACGTCTTTACTTCATTTCTCCCATTATCTCCTTCAGATTTTCTTCCTCATTTTTCAGCTTTAGAAGAAAAATGGAAATTCAAAAATGTCCTCACCTTCCCCAAACAAAGGCACTACTTATCTCTTCCACCCCAACCTGCTTTTTGGAGCTCTGCAGCTCTAGTTTCTACAAACGATATGGAATCCCTGACCTGTCAAGAAAGTTGTTGATTTCAGACTAAAGAATGCATTTTTATAGCCAGTCCATGGATGTTGGTTATAAATGAGAAACTTATAAATCTTTATAAAGAAAAAAGAAAAAAATGAGTGTAAGTTATTTTTATAATGTTCACCTGCACAAAAAGCCATTTGTTTCAGCGGAGTGAAGTTTTTTTCACACAGAAAAGGAGCAAAAGGCACCCCCATGATTGTCTGTACTGGCTGCTGGCTCTGTAAGCACAAGATATTTTTTCCCATCAGAGGAATGACTTCAATTTTCCACTCCAACTGTGCTGAAATGAATAAAAGAGCTGGATCTTGCCTCTGGAAGCAGGTTAAAGGCTCTGTACTAATCAAAAAAGGAAGCTTCATTATAAGACTATTTCATGCTGCAGATTTTGAAGAGTTCCTAGATTTGTCGGAGTGGCTCTGAATCATTTCATTGACTGCCACAGGATTAGAACAGTGATACTGTCCAAGCCAGACCTTTTGCTGAAAAGACTTTTTAAAATTAACTAAGCTCTTCCTACTGCTCTCTGAGTCATTGCAGTCCAAATCTCAGAATTTTACCTCTGCTCTAGTCATTTTACCAGACAGCTATTTTAACAGGGTGGGAATGGGGGTAGAGAGAAAAAGGAGACCATGGCTTACCTAAAATGCACTTAACTAGGACATACTGATGCAATTTGAAGACTGTAAACTGGTAAAAGGAGAATGAAGATGTTAGAAGCCTGGTTAGTAATAATAAGGACTTCAAAGGGCCTTGTTCCATTTGCCAGACCAAGGCTAATTTAGCAATGGACTCTGACCCAGTCCTGGAGAGAGAGACCCGGGGCGGAGGCCCTGAGCGCTTCCCCTGTGTCACACCTGCTGGAAAAGCCCGAAGAAATCTGCTAGGCAGTCCTTTCATTTATGAACATTCTGTTGACAACTGCAGGCTGCGGCCCAATGGGATTCTTTTGGGCACACTGCAAAGGAAAACCACCCACAGCTGTCTGAAGTGTTTTTTTTGTTTTGTTTTGTTTTTAATTAACATTTGGTTAATAAAGTCTCTACCATGAAACAAAACAGATGGAAAGTCAGGCTTCATGAGGAAGCCCTTGCAGGCTGGGAAAGATTAAGTTGTGTCCAAGTTGGGAGGTTTTTGTTTATTTGTTTGCTCTTATTTAAAAAAATCAACTTGAAGACCTATCTGTATCCAACATGGACTTACATGCTTTGGGATCACACAAAGGGAGTAGGAAGCCTGGTGCTGCCCTGTGGGACCATACTCTGTTCCTTGGAGGATACTAGATTGGTATTCAAGAAACAGAGAAACCTAAGGTGAGTGTGAAATTCACCTACAACTGTGCAAGGCAAGTGCATATAATACACTGGAAGGAATAAACAATAGGTTAAATGAAGCAGAGGACAGAGTCAGTGATTTTGAAGACAAGGTAGGAAAAAACACTAAGGCAGAGCAACAAAAAGAAAAAATAATTTTAAAATTCAGGAGAGGTTAAGAAACATTTGGATAACATGAAGTGTAACAGCATGCGCATCATGGGACTACCAGAGGCAGAAGAGAGTGAGCAAGGCATAAAGAACCTATTTGAAGAAATAATGACCTAAAACTTCCCCAATTAGGTGAAGGAAAAAACACACAACTAGAAAGCTCATAAAGTCCCAAACAAGGTGGACCCAAAGGCCTACACTGAGACACATCATAATTAAAATGACAAGGCTTAAAGACAAGGAGAGAATCCTAAAAGCCACAAGAGAAAAGCAGGTAGCTACATACAAGTGAGTGAGCTGAATCATACTGTCATGTGATTTTTCAACAAAAACATTTTGGGCCAAAAGGGAGTGACGTGAAATATTCAAGGTGATGAAAAGCAAGGACCTATACTTAATGCTACTTTACCCAAGAAGGCTATTACTTAAAGTCAGAGAAATAAGGAGAAAGAAAGCTAAAGAAAAAGCTAAAGGAGTTTGTTAATACCAACTCAGTACTGCAACAAATGGTAAAAGGGGAAGAAGAAGGAGGAGGAGGGGGAGAAGAAGGAAAAACAGCAGAGGCAAATAGTCTAAGAATAAAATGGCACTAAATGCACATCAATCAAAATAATCACCTTAAATGTAAATGGCTTAAATGCTCCAATTTAAAGATAGGGTAGCTGAATGGATAAGAAAACAAGACCTGTATGTATAATGCCTCCAAGAGACCCATCTCAGATTAAAAGATACATACAGACTATAAATAAACGGATGAAAAAGATCTAAGGTAAAGCATATGGAAAGAAAAAAAAATATATCTGGGGTAGCAATATGTACTGACAAAATATACTTTAAAACCAAGGCCACAGTAGGAGACAAAGGAGGACACTACATAATGATAAAAGGAACAATCAAACAAGAGAATATAACCTTAGTAAGCATTTACATACCCAACATAGAAGCACTTAAGTATGTAAAGCAAATCTTGATGGACATAAAGGGAGAGATCAACAAAAATACAGTCATAATCAGGGATTTTAATATCCCATTGTCTTCAATGAATAGATCTTCCAGACAGAAAATCAACAAGGAGACAATGGCCATAAATGGCACACTTGGTCAAATGGATTTAATTGATATCTTCAGAGTATTTCACCCAAAGCAGCAAAATATAGATACTTTTCAAGTACACATGGAACATTTTCTAGGATAAGCTGTATGTTAGGCCACAAAACAAGTCTTGATAAATTTAAGAAGACTGAAATCAGATGAAGCACTTCTCTGACCACAATGCTATGCAAGTAGAAATCAATCACAAGGAGAACACTGTGAAAAGAAGGAACACAAGGAAAAACATGATAAGACATGGAAACTAACTGATATGTTATTAAACAATGAATGCGTCAACAATGAGACCAAGGAAGAAATAAAAAGCTACCTTGAAACAAAGAAATTGAGGACACAACATTACAAAATCTGTGGGACATTGGGAAAGCAGTTCTAAGAGGGAACTTCATAGCATTACAGGCCTATTTCAAAAAATAACAGAAAGACCAAACAATCTCACTTCACACTTAAAGGGACTTGAAAAAGAACAATAAACAAAGCCCAAAGTGAGTAGAAGGAAGGAAATAATAAAGATCTGGTAGGAATAAATTAATAGAGTCTTAAAAAAACAATACACTGGCTGGTGTGGCTCAGTGGATAGGTGCCAGCCTGCGAACCCAAAGGTTGCTGGTTCGATTCTCAGCCAGGGCACGTAACCAGGTTGCAAGCCAGGTCTCCAGCCAGCTCCTTAGTTGGAGGCAGGTGAAAGGCAACCACACACTGATGTTTCTCTCCCTTTCTTCTTCTTTCCTTTCCCCTCTCTCTAAAATGAATAAAATCTTTAACCCCCCCAAACAACAACAACAACAACAACAAAAAACAATACAGAAGATCAGTGAATCAGAGAGCTGGTTCTTTGGAAAGATAAACAAGACTCACAAAGAAAAAAAGAGAGAGAGCCCAAGTAAATAAAGTCAGAAATGAAAAAAGAGAGATAAAAACTAAACCAAAAAAACTACAAGGGATTGTAAGAAAATATTATGAACAATTATATGCCCACAAATTTACAACATGGATGGAATGGATAAACTAAAACTAGGAGCAAAAGGGGGATGGATATAATACAACAACAATACAATTAAATTAAAAAAAAAAAACTAAAACTAAATCAGGAAGAATCAGAAAATCTGAGTACATAGATTATACCTAATGAAATTGAAGCAATAATAAAAAACAAACAAACAAACAAAAAAACCCCAAAATCTCCCAACAAATAAAGCACTGGACCAGATGTTTCACAGGTGAATTACACCAAATATTCTGAGAAGAATTAACACCTCTCCTCAAATTATTCATAAAATTTAAGATGAGAGAAGGCTCCCAACTTCATTTCCAAGGACAGCATTACCCTAAATCCAAAACCAGATAAAGATACTACAAAGAAAGAAAATTATAGGCCACTATCCCTAATATAGATGCCAAAATCCTCAACAAAATATAGCAAACAAAATACAGCAATACATGAAAAAGATCATACATCATGATCAAGTGCAATTTATTTCAGGAATGCAAGGTTGGTACAACATTCACAAATCAATAAATGTGATTCACCACAAAAACAGAATGGAGAATAAAAACCACATGATCTTATTAATAGATACAGAAAAAACATTTGACAAAATCTAGCACCCATTTATGATAAAAACTTTCAGCAAAGTAAGATTGGAGGCAACATACCTAATCATAATAAAGGCCATGTATGATAAACCCCATTGCCAGCATCATACTCAATGGACAAAAACTACAAGTATTCCCCTTAAGATTGGGAACAGGACAGAGATATCCACTTTCACCTCTTTCATTCAACATAGTACTGGAAGTCCTAGCCACAGCAATCAGGCAATAAGAAGAAATAAAAGGCATGCAAATGGGAAAGGGAGAAGTAAAACCATCTTTAGTTGCAAATGACATAATACTATAATAGAGAACCCCAAAAATTCCACCAAAAACTACTAGAACTGATAAATGAATTCAGCAAAGTAGCAGTATACAAAATTAATATCCAGAAATCAGTTGCATTTTTATACACTAATAATAAACTTTCAAAAAAGGAAATTAAGAAAATAATCCCATTCACAATTGCTTCAAAGAGAATAAAATAAGTAGGAATAAACCTAACCAAGATGTAAAAGACCTGTACTTGACAAATTACAAGACACTGAAGAGGAAATTGAAGAAGATACAAATAAATGGAAACACAAAACATGTTCATGGATAGGAAGAATTAATATCATTAAATGTCTATACTATCCAAAGCAATCTGTAAACTCAATGCAATTCCCATTGAGATTCCAATTACTACATATTTCACAGAACTAGAACAAATATTTCAAAATTTTATATGGAACCAAAAAGGCCCCTCATGGCAACAGCAATCCTGAGAAAGAAGGATTAGAGGAATCACCCTACCTAATATCAAACTATACTATAAAGCCACAGTAATCAAAATTGCACATTAAGCAGGTATGAAAATCAACACATAGGTCAATGAAAGAAAACAGAGAGCCCAGGAATAAATCTACACATTTGGGTTCAATTAATATTCAACAGAGGAAGCAAGCACATACAATGGGCTAAAGTTTATTCAATAAATGGTGTTGGGAAAATTGGACAGATACATGCAGAAAAATGAAATTAAACCACCTTCTTACACCACATACAAGAATAAGTTCAAAATGGATCAAAGACTTAAACATTAGACCCCAAACCATAAAAATCATAGAAGGAAACAGGTGGCAAAATCTTGGACACTGCTTGTGACAATATTTTATCAAGTATATCTCCCCAGGCAAGGCAAACCAAAATAAATAAATAAATAAACAAACAAATGGGACTATGTCACACGAAAAGATTTTGCAGAGGAACTGAGATACTTCTCTAAAGAGGGCATACAGATAGATGGTCAATAGACATATGAAAAGATGCTCAATGTCACTAATCATCAGAGAAATGCAAATTAAAACCATAATGAGATATCACTTTACACCTATCAGACTGTCTATCATCAGTAAATCAACAGACAAGCTCTGCTGAGGATGTGGAGAAAAGGGAACTCTTTCGCACTGTTGGTGGGAATGCAGATTGGTGCAGCCACTGTAGAAACCAGCATAGAGTTTCCTCAAAGAATTAAAAATGGATCTGCATTTTGACCCAGCAATCCCACTTCTGGGAATATACCTGAAAGAACCCAACACACTAATTCAAAAGAACATAAGCACCTCTATGCTCATTGCAGTGTAATTTATAATCCCATGACATGGAAGCAGCCCAAATGTCCAAAAGTAGATGAGTGGATAAAAACTGTAGGACATTTACACAATGGAACACGATTTGGCCATAAAAAATGAAGGAAAATTTACCCTTTGTAACAGTATGAACAGTATGGATGGATTTGGAGAATATTATGCTAAGTGAAATAAGCCAGTCCTAGAAAGACAAATGCCATATGATTTTACTTAAATGTGGAATCTAATGAACAACCTGAATTCATAAGGAGAATGGGACAGACTCATCAATGGAGAGCAGGAGGACAGCTGGTTGCAGGGAGGTGTGGGAGTGGAGGGATTGAGCCAAAGGGAAAAAGGACTCATGGACATGGACAACAGTGTGGTGATTGCTGGGGGGAATGAGACCAAGTGGTAATGGAAAAAATAATACAGTAAAGATTAAATTTAAAAAAAACAAAACATATACACGCACACACTACTGGTTCTGTTTCTTTGCAGAACCCTAATACAGTAGTAGCCTATAAGCTTGACAAGAATAAGATGTAGCAATGTGCTTACACCTTTTTGCAGTCAGCACCGTAACTGAGTGTGGACCTGAGGGGTGACAGCCCAGGATCTAAGGCCGATGGACCTACTTCATGTGTGAGCTCTGTTCCTTTCTAGCTCCCTGCCTGGCATAGCTCCCATAAGATGGAGAAACAATAGTTGATCAAATGACTAGAGCGTAGCCAACTCCTAATATATTAGTTTCCTTTCGCTGCTGTAACAAATTACCACACACTGAGTTTTTAAAACAACATAAATTCATTCTGTTAGGGTTCTGGAGGTCAGAAGTCTCAAATCAAGATGACAGCATGGCTTCTGGAGATGTCAAGGAAGAATATGTTTCTTGTTTTTTTTTTTTTTTTTCAGCCTGAAGCTCTGGCTGGGTAGTTCAGTTGGTTAGAGCATTGACCCTATGTGCTTAGATTGCCCGTTTGAGCCCCAGTCAGAGCACATACAAGAATCAACCAATGAATGTATAAATAAGTGGAACAACAAATTGATATTTCTCTCTCTCTTCCTCTCTCTCTAAAATCAATAAATTAAAAAGAAAGGAATAGAGACTGCCTGCATTCTTTGGATCATGGCTCCTTCCTTCCATCACTCCAACCTTTTGTTTCTGTTATCACATTTCCTACTAGTCTTCTGATCTGCCTCTCTTAGAAGAACCTTAATGATTGCTTTCCTGACCTAGTGGAACAAGAAGCACCATGATGGCAGTGGACATCCACCACAACAAAGGCTGAAAGTTTCAGTGCAAGGACCCTAAAAGCCAGGACATCTTCCTAGGCTGTTGGCCAAGCTACACAGGTTTATGACCAGATGAACCAACTCCACATTCAACCAAGTTTGTTGAAAAGGTTGTGCACGATTTGCACCAACAGACCACCTCTGTCCCTTTTCCACTAAGTAATCTGGAAGATGAAGCTTCCTGGGTATGAGGGCAAAATTGCTGTGAATGTAGAGGCTATGAGCAATGACATGCATGTTTCAGGAGGTTCCCAAACTGAAAATGTGTGTGCTTTGTGTGAGCAGTCATGCCTGGAGCCATATTCTCAAGGTCATGGGCAAGATCTTCATGTTGGACTAGCTGACTCTGATTCCTGCTGCAGCACTGTCTTGGTCTCTGGTCTTTGTAAGGGCCGCGAGGTGTACAGGCTTTTTGGCAAGGCCCTAGGAACCCCTAACGGCCACACCCAATACTACATACTATCCAAGGGCTGAAAGTTCAAGTACGCAAGAGGCCAAAGAGCCAGCCCAGCTACAAAAACCAACCCCAGATCCCACCTGGCTATTAAAAAATTTTGGATGCTGGGGAAAAAAAGAATGCTAATAATTACATGGGCCCACTCAGGTAATCCAGGACAATCTCTCTTTAGCAATCTCTTTAACTTAATCACACCTGCAAAGCCTCTTTTGACAGGGGTCTATCTGGAAAAAGTCCAGCCATTATTAATGTAACAACACGGTTTGCCTGACATGGATGTAATCTGGCAGCCAAGGAGAGTGGACTGGAACGCACATATGTGAACAACGATGACTTCGCTGTACTAGTTAATAGGGGCAGTAGATGCTGAGTGAGCGTGTGTACTGTGAGGCCACTGAATTCAAAATGATTGAGCAAGTAGAGCAATGAATCTGCATCAAATTTTGCATTAAGCTTAAATATTCCTCCTCAGAAACTACTGGGATGATTTAGAAGGCTGCAGCTATGGGCAACTGGCAATTGTCAGCTTCATCACAACAATGCTCCCGCTCTTCCATCACATCTCCTGCAGTGTCTTTTGGCAAAGCATCAAGTCACCCAGGTAACTCAGCCCCTCTGTAGCCCAGATTTGGCATCCTGCAACTTCTGGCTTTTCTCGAAAACTAAAATCACCTTTGAAAGAGAAGAGATTTCTGACCATTGATGAGAATCAGGGAAACATGATGGGCAGCTGATGGCAATTGGAAGAACTATGTGGGGTCCCAGGGTGCCTACTCTGAAGGAGACTGAGGCATCACTGTCCTATGTACAATGTTTCTTGTATGTTCAACAAATGTCTCTATTTTTCATATTACACTGCTGGATACCTTCTGGACAGTTCTTGTATAAGGTAACGTTCACAGGTTCTGGGGATTAAGACACAGGCATCTTTGGAGTGGGGGTCAGGCATTATTCAGCTCACCACACCTGGCTGCAGAGGTCACTGGTTACACAGTGAAGGTGAGATAGGGGAGGGATTCCAACGGTTCTGAGTTGGTATTTGAAACCAGTTTTTTTCTTGGAAAAGTACTCAACTATTCGGGGAATGCAGAAAGTTGCAACCAAGAAACAATTTCTTGGTTGCTAAGGAGACAATATGTATTAGTATCATGTGTTTATTTAACAATAAAATTCTGGTCCTAGTGTCATCACAAAGTAAAGCTTCCTTTATTTCAGAAAATAAGAATAAAGTAACATGTTTTTAAAAGTATAATATTCTTGTCAATTAGGTACACAAATCTCTGTACCTGTTGACCTAGCAGCCTTACCAAGTACTTTATTGAGTCTCCCATAAGTGACTTTTAGCAAGAATTCAAACTTTTAAAGATAGACTTTGAGAAGATCCCTCAACACATATAATTCAAGCATTATAAATCCATGTCACCATTTGCATTCTAAAATATGTTATCCCAGTATCAGGTGTGGAATTGTTTTGTGCTGAGGACAGTGTGTGAGGGAATCAATTGCTTTCAGTGCTTGCTTCTTGGTCGCATGGTGTATTGCTGTATTTGTGTGATTGGGCACTGTCACAACCCTTGTCTGGTGTATCTTTAGCAGAGGAAACTTAGTTTTGACTCCATAGGAATGAGAGAACATTGACTAAATCGGTTTTCAAAACCATCCTGATTGCTCAATTCGGTGCTCAGCAATTGTTATAGGGTAGTCTATTATAATAGTTTCAAATAGTCAATAAAGACTTGTGGTCTGAGCTTGACTGATAGCTAAAAGGATTCACCGTGGGCATGTAGGCCTACTTCCTCTTGTCTATCTTCAGGCACAAGGCTTTAAATAAACATCCAAGGCTTGGTTTAAACTAAAGGACAATTTATATTCCCCAAGGACATTTTACTACACATAATTATGCCTTTCCTCTTCCTCCCCCACCTCTTCCTCTTCTTCACTCTGAAACTCTCATTTATCCACCTGGGATTATATTTGGTTCATCAATGCAGCTCCCCTGGAGGAAAAAATGTCCCGATCATTTCAAGCCTTGTCAGAAATCTTTGGCTCCATTACTTCACCACCCATTTCTGGGTTTTCTGCTTTTCTATTTAAAGCTTGACTTGGCAGCTGGGGAAGAATGTTTTCTTTTCTTTCTGCATCAGGTGAATGGCCATCATTGAAAAGGAGGCCAACCACGTCATGGCTCCAGTCACTGTGTAGGCAAGACCTAAAAAAAGGCTACTGCCTCCACTCCATGTCAGGGTGGAAAGAACAACTGATTTTTCTCCTTGGAATCTGGTTACAGGAAAGTCTAAGAAGAGATCTGTTAAGGATCTGCTTTTACACTTTTCAGCTCTACCACTGCATATCCTAAATACGTTAAGTTGAACCATATACAATTGCTGGATTTGTAGCTAAAAACTGGGTTGATAATTCAACTTCATATGGTCTAATATTTATCAAATGGTATGTTGTATCTTAATGGAATAATATTAAATAAAAACAAGTCTTCCCTTTACATAGGGAAGACACATGCACAAAGGAGAGTCTGGCACAAACAGATCTGAATGACTTACAGACAATTAAAAAATTAGCAAATATATTTAAAGCCCCCAAAATGAAAAGAATAGAAGTAAGTTTTACAGCAAACCTAAATTTTGGTCTTATAAATCAGGAGATACAGGGTAGGCTAAAGTCCTTCACAGACTAAGTAAGGTTTTAATTCCTACCTCAGGGAAAATTCTTCAAGAGGAGTGAAGAACAAAAATATAGTGAGCTACATGGCAAAATATTTTTGGTGGGACAACTAAAGGTAGGGCATTGGTCTGAATTTCAAAAAGACCAGCCTTCCCTCATTGCTTGGGAGAAAGTGTTTGAAGTGGGTTTGCTATCGTTAGCATTTTAATGATGTCATTCTGATTATGCATGTGGTCTGAGGTTTTTAAACATCTGGTGTCTTTTGTAAACCAACGAATAAACAAATAAAGGCTTCTCATAGCAACGGCACAGGACAGCAGTGTTTCCCAGCAAAGCTCTTAAAAGAGGCCTCAAGTCACTTGGCAGCATGCTATTTATTAAGAGCACAAGGAAACTTGTTAGGAAACCTGGTCTCTCTTTCACGTCAAAATTCCTCATTGTCACCAGGTCCTTGGGTGCCACCTCCACACATCTGTCTGTTTTCTCACTTCCTCAATTCTGTGAGAGGGTCTTTACCTCATAGAAAAAGTCATCTTTTCTCCGTTAGAAGCAGTAGGCATTTTTTGCAGCTCAGGTTTAGTTCTTTCTGAAAATCAGCCAGGCCATGACTGGATAATACTCACACCAGGACCCAACCCAGGTGGCAGGGATAGGACTGAAACTCAAGATTAAGATTCTACATGGAAGCTTTAGATTTGAGAGTCATCGGCATGAAAATGACTATAAATGAAGTCACCTACCAGGAGAAAGAGTGCCTTCTTTGTTTGGAACACAGACTCCTTTCCCTTCAACCCAGGCTCACGGCCATGCACCGTGAGGCCAGCACTTTCTTTTTTTTTAAATTTATTTTCTTTAAATTTTATCGTTGTTGTATTACATCCATCCCCTTTTTTGCTCCTCTCTGTCCCCCTCTGTGACTGCCCCCCTCTCTTCCGCCCTGTTTACTGCCTGTAGCTATAGCTGCTTCACTGGTAGGGCTATCACAGGTCAAGTTGAGAGGATCAGAAGGTCCCTCACTTTAGTGACCATCATCAACAACTTTCAGTGTCAAT
The DNA here is from genome assembly GCA_004026585.1 of Noctilio leporinus. NCBI lineage: Eukaryota > Metazoa > Chordata > Mammalia > Chiroptera > Noctilionidae > Noctilio > Noctilio leporinus. The sequence continues at coordinate 83,339 of PVIW01004278.1, forward strand.
ATTTTGGGGGGTGGGGAAGGAGAAGTTGCAAAAATCTTATTTAAAGGATAGTATTCGAGGCCCTGGCTGGTGGCACAGTGGATAAGGTGCTAGCCTGCAAACCCAAAGGTCACTGGTTCGATTCCTAGTCAGGGCACATAACCAGGTTGCAAGCCAGGTCTCCAGCCAGGTCTGTAGCTGGAAGCAGGTGAAAGGCAACCATACATTGATGTTTCTCTCCCTCTCTGCCTCTCTCCCATCCCTTCTCCCTAAAAATAATAAATAAAATCTTTAAATAAAAAATAAAGTATTCTATGACTTAATCTTTGATCTGTATATAGTATAATGCTGCAAAAAAGAGAACAATTTATGGCTTTCATTTTCACAGACTAAAACAGAGGCCCTGCTAAAGGAAGGAACTGAAGGAGAATAGTGGTCCTGGTCAATAAGCAAAAGGAGGCAACAAACTGACAGGTAGATGGTGTCACATCAGTGTGGTATCTCTGTCCCCGCTCCCCTGTCAGGATGGAAATGTCCTTACTCTAGGACAGAAATGTCCTCACTCTAGGATAGTGAATGACTGCAGCACAAGCAGTCATTCACTATCCCCAAGAATTTTTCATTCAAGCTCCCAGAGAGGTAAAGAAACAGAGAAGGCATTTGGTAGTGAAATCCTCTGTCCTGCTGGGTCGCATAAACCACTCCTGACAGCAGCCCTGAGGTGCCCCAAGGCTGGGACAAGCCCTGGAAAAATTCTGCCTCCCAGAGAATTCTGCCTCAGGGGGAATCAGGAAGAGACTTTAAAATTAAATCTGAAGACCAGAGTTAAGAGTAAATTGTGTTCCCTTATACAATTTTTTAAAAGATAGTGGCTGGTGTCATTTTGAAGTTAAGACTTGGACCACCCATAACCAGAAGGCAGAGCCTCTACCAGCTGGCCTGGCACCTCAGCTCGGGAGGGGCAGCCTCTCCAGTGCAGAGCTGGTAGGACTCGCCACGTGGGCTAAGTGAACTGGAGCTGCCCCTTGAGTTCAGAGCTCCTTTGGTCATGGTACCTTTGTCTGGAATAAAAGGTTCTACAGTGTCTCTCAGTTTTAGTTATTTTAAGCCCATATTCCAAATTTACTTACCAAACCACCTTCCCTTTATTTCCATGGTCCTCCTCATCCCATCCTATACAACAGGCTTCTTCTCACTGTTTTAGATCTCTAGGCCATGTTATTTAATATTTCTTGGGGGACAGAAATAGTCTTTCTCTACTTATTTGCATCTACTTACTTTATACTGTTATTGTTATCCCTTATAAAAGTGCACATTTGATTATATAAAGTGAAGATAAATGGCTATATGGTGAAGGAAAAGCAGTATTACCTCTATTTCTTTACATAGATAGATTTGATTGAAGAATAGAAAAGTACAGGATGAAATAGTTCAACAACTAGATCCAAATGGACCCTGATTTTCCTTCGCTGCAGAAAGAAGTAGTATGAAAGGATACTGTAGGTTATGTTGAAACTGTAATTACCAGCAGGCAAGCCTTCAGTGAAATACTGTGTTCGATTGAGTCGACGGTGCAGTTTTTTGAAGGTGGGAAAGGCAGCTGTCCGCATCCACACAATGAAGTCCTCATTAATGAGGCCATTGTTTCCTGACTCCTCTTCATCTAGTTCATAGACAGGCTTAGGCCAGTATGGGGGCTTTGCAGTTCCTGTGAGAAGAAAATAATGGATGTGATGAAGAAAAATCATCTACCCACTCAGTTCTCCTTATAATGTAGAGAATAAAATAACTTTTGGGTTCTTGAGAAGATAGAAAGAAATTAGACTTAAAAAAAAAGTGTGTGTGTGTATGTATGTATGTATGTGTGTGTGTGTGTGTGTGTGTGTGTGTAAACTGCCTGAGTATGCACCATTGAAAATAATGGTTATAAGGCCCTGGCTGGTGGCACAGTGGATAGACATCAGCCTGCCAACCCAAAGGTCACTGGTTCAATTCCCAGCCAGGGCACATAACCAGGTTGCAAGCCAGGTCTCCAGCCAGGTCTCCAGCCAGGTCTGTAGCTGGAGGCAGGTGAAAGGCAACCATACATTGATGTTTCTTTCCCTCTTTGCCTCTTTTCCCTCTTTCTAAAAAAAAAAAAAAAAAAAAGGTTATAAAGGCTCTAACAAAATCTGAGAGGGGCATGTTGATGATATTTTCATAAGGTTAAAAAAAAAGTAGAATACCGAATTATATATATTTTATATTATGTATCCAAAATGAAGCATTGAAAAATTAGCTAGAACAAAAATAACAGTGGTTGGATTCTGTGATAGCATCATATTCTCTGATACCATCATAACTTCACTAGTAATTTAAAGGTGGTAAATTAAAATATTTGGTTCATATTTAAAGAGGATTCTGGTCAAGATAGAGGTATAGGCAGATATGCTTCACCTCTTATGCAACTGTAGAAAGAATTACAATCAGATCCCAAAACCAAATAACAATGGGAACCATCAGAAAATTGAACTATATGGAAGTCTGACAACCAAGGATTTAAAGAAGCCAAATTCATTTAGACAGGCAGGAGGGGTGGAGTTGTGGAGATGGGGTGGAGAGGTGGTGTAGCTCAGACTAGATGCAGTGGCTGCAGTGGTGAAACAGATAATCCCACACTCCTATGTGGTAGGTAAAAATCAGGAAGAATACCCTGGGAGCCAGCAATCCCAGCCCCAGGCCAGATGTACAGCCCAGGGTTCCAGCATTGGGAAGGTAAACCAGCGGGGGTTGGGGATGTGAAAGAAACTGATTAATTTTCACCACTTAAAGGGTCCTCGTGGTCTTAGGATGTACGCAAACCCCAGGGCAGTAACTAGAAGAGCAGGAATTGCATACAGAAAGTGAAGTGAATGGAAACGGGGTAAGTGCCAGGCAAAGCCCCAGAAGCCAGGCAGAGGCACTGTCCCTGCTCTGGGCCCCCCATCACACACACGGCCACAGAACAGTGAAGTCATCTAAGGCTCTGCCTCACACAATTTACGGGGCCTTTGCCACACAGGCCACACTACTGAGACAGGGAGTAAAAGCAGCTCTGCCTAATACACAGAAACAAACACAGGGAGGCTGCCAAATTGAGGAGGCAAAGAAATATGGTTCAAAGAAAGGCCAGAACAAAACCTCAGAAAAAGAACTAAACAAAATGGAGGTGGCCAACCTATTAGATGCAGAGTTCAAAACACTGGTGGTAAGGATGCTCAAAGAACTCATAAACTACAGCAAAAAAATAAAGGAAGAAATGAAGTCTACACAAAGTGAAAGAAAGAAAAATATACAGGGAACCAACAGTGAAGGGAAGGAAGCTGGGATTCAAATCAATGATTTGGAATAAAAGGAAAAAATAGAATTTAACCAGACCAGAAGGAAGAAACAAGAATGCAAAAAAAAATGAGGAGAGGCTTAGGAGCCTCCGGGACATCTTTAAAAGTTCCAATATCTGAACTACAATTCAGATATTGAAAATATCTGGGTTCCAGAAATTGAAAAATTTTTGAAAAATTGATGAGAGAAAACTCCCCTAATTTGATGAAGGAAAAAGACATAAAAAGTTCAGGAAGCACAGAGAGTCCTAAACAATTGGAGCTAAAGAGGATCATACCAAGACACATCGTAATTAAAATGCCAAAGATTAAGCCCTGTCTGATGGCACAGTGGATAAGGTGCCGGCCTGTGAACCCAAAGGTTGCTGGTTCAATTCCCAGCCAGGGCAACATAAGCAGGTTGCAAGCCAGGTCTCCAGCCAGCTCTGTAGCTGGAGGCAGGTGAAAGGCAACTATACACTGATGTCTCTCTCTCTCTCTGCCCCTTTCCCTTCCCCTCTGTCTAAATAATAATAAAATAAAATCTTTTTAAAAAAGTGAAAAAAATAAAATGCCAAAGATTAAAGATAAATAGAGAATCTTAAATGCAGCAAGAGAAAAGGAGAGTTATCTACAAAAGAGTTTCCATAAGACTATCAGCTGATTTCTCAAAAGAAACTTTGCAGGCAAGAGGGGGCTCACAAGAAGTATTCCAAGTGATGAAAAGCAAGGACCTACAACCAAGATTTTTAGCAAAAGCTATCATTTTAAATCAAAGGGCAAGCCCTGGCTCGTGTGGCTCAGTGGATAAGGCGCCAGCCTGGGAACCCAAAGGTCGCTGGTTTGATTCCCAGTCAGGGGACATATCCAGGTTGCAAGCCAGGTCTCCAGCTGGAGGCAGGTGAAAGGCAACCATACACTGATGTTTCTCTCCCTTTCCCCCTCCGTGCCCTTCTCTCTGAAAATAATGAATAAAAATCTTTTCAAAAATTAAAAAAATATCAAAGGGCTGGTAAAGTGCTTCCCAGACAAGGTATAGCTAAAGGTGTTCATCATCACTAAGCCCTTATTATACAAAATGTTTAAGAGACTTATTTAACAACAACAAAAAGATTAAAAATTATGAACAGTAAAATGATAAATTAACAGTAAAATGATAAACTCACAACTATCAACAACTGAATCTAAAAAATAAAACCAAAAACATAAAAAAACTAAGCAAACAACTAGAAGAGGAATAGAATCACACAGGTATGGAGATCATCTGAAGGGTTACCAGTTGGCAAGGGTAAGGGGGAAATGGTACAGGACTTAAGAAGTATAATTGACCATGGATGGACAACAAGCGGGATTGACTTTATCAGGGAGTGGGTGGGTGGGGAAGGGGAACAGAGGGAGTAAAAAGGGGATGGATGTAATACAGCAACAATAAAATTAAATTTTAAAAAAGTATAATTGATAGAACAAAATGGATGGGGGTGTTAAGAATAGTATAGGAAATGACCCACATGAAAATCAAAAGAAAATCTAAATCTGCTAGAGGACATCAGAATCTACTTCAAAAATGTGCTTATTTTAAAAAGTGTATCCAAAGACACCGCTTTACCTCACATAGCTATAGGAGGTCCATTGTATCATTATGTGGGCATGACTTTTCACTTAAATCAAATGAGTCCATTAGCACAAAAGAACCTTATAAACAGTTAAAGGGGGCCAGTTTTACATCAGTGTTTTCAGATGATCTGCTTCACAGATCAGAATAAGTTAACTATAATAATTCATTTTGGTTTGATTCTTCATGGAATCAGAGCGAAGGTTTTGATATTCAAATATGGGAAATAAAACCTCTATAACAAATATTACTATAAAATTAAACCTCTATAACAAAAATTACTATAAATTATTTTTAAAATTCACAAATCAAATGTAAATTTTTTGGTTTTGCAGTGATAACATAAGTAAAAACTCGGTGGAGCACAACACCTGAGTAAAGATAATTTTCTTAGTTGAGAAATTTAAAGAGAAATGTACATAAAATCATTTGAGGTACATATACAATTCACAATTATGCCTAAACAAGCTATGACATTTTATTAATCAAAATAAGAGCTGTCAAAAAAAAAAAGCTGTCATTGTGCAAATTTGAATGTTTTTATAAGTTCACAGAGAAACTGAACTGCAAAAATTTTCAAGTGACATGGATGCTAAATGAAAGAAATGTTTTGGCATGGTAGTATACGCAGTCTGTCTTTCTACGTATCATCAACCAGAATTTTAGAAACGTTTGAGCCCTTGAAGAACTAATTTGCATATCAAATGATGCATCCTACAACAATCCTGAATATTTTTTGGTAAATGAGCTTTCTAATTTTTAAAGTATCTGAAATACAGAATGCCGAAAACTTTAGTTTTTGAAGATTTAGTTAATTGCAAAGAAGAAGACACTGAAATTTACCCCTATAAAAGAAAGGGAATAATTTAACATTAAATAATGAGAGTTTAAAATGTGTATGAGTTATGTTTAAATTATATTGTGCTTTAGAATATCTCAATGTATATTTTGATGGAGCTCCTATTTTTAACTAAATAAAATTTTCTTCTCTACTAGAATTAAATGATATCAAGAAGTTCTAAGAATTTGTAGCATCTAAATTTAGTAATACATTCACATGAATCATAAATAGAAAACAACGTGAGGTGGAAAAGACAGTCCCCATGAAAATATTTGGGTTATAATATTTCAATACAAAAATACTGAAACTGAAAATATCTTCCATTTGCTAAAATTGGCTGTGAGTATAATGGGTACCTCAGCATCTATTTAAAAATTTAGGGTCAAAAGAGAAGAATCAATTAAAAGTGTTAACAAATATAAATTGATTAACCATAAAATGCCACTTTAAACAGATTGTATATAACTTCATGAAAAAATTAAAAGGGTATTAAAAATATTTTTAAAAATTCTTTAGAAAAAATACAGGGGTATGTAATAAAGACAGGTATGGTTAAACAACTGATTAAAGTCTGATTATGCATTCACTTATTATTTTGCTTATGTTATCTTTTAAAAAAGATCTTATTTTTAGAGGGAGGGGAAGGGAGGAAGAAAGAGAGGGAGAAAAACATCTGTGTAAGAGAGAAACATCAATTGGTTGCCTCCCACATGTACCCCCAACCAAGGATCTAGCCTGAAACCCAGGCATATACCCTGACTGGGAATTGAACTGGCGACCTTTCTGTTTGTGGGATGCCATTTCAACCCACTGAGCCACACCAGTCAGGTAATGTTTAGGTAATAAAATGGTTTAATGTACACAGGCATATTATTTTAATATTTTAAGTAGTATCATTTTAAAAGTAGTTTATAGTAGAATTATTCTATAGGTCTATCAAAATGGTCATGTCAATTTATTGATCAACAAATTAAATTTCAAATAAATACATAACTTCAGTTATTCTAGCTCCTCTTTCATTCTCCAAAGTACACCAGCTCAAAGCATAAATTACATGGTCACCCTAATTTTAGATGAAGCAACAACTTTCTTAAAACATTCCCTTTTCACTAATGGTAAACTGGAAGGAAGCAGGGCACCAATGGTTTCATGTTTCTGATAGGTGAGTAATGGAAGTGCTCATGAGTGGGGAAGGTTAGAACAGAAAGGAAATCAACAAAGAAGGAAAGATGGAGGAAGCATAAATATCTCCTCACACATAAAAACCAAAGTTTCTATAAAGAGGTAAAACATATTAATTGTATGGATCTTACCCACAAATGCACTAGGAAGATTATTGGAATGTGGATTCTGAAACTTGATGAACTTATCTGTCCACCATGCAATTTCACTTGATAACATTGGGACTTTGATATGTATAGATGAATTAAGGTTGTATGAAAGAATAATGGTGTCTGTAAGGAAATTTAAAAGTATGTTAGAGATGCAAGCAAACATTTTTGGCACCTTTGACATGCAAAACTAGATGTGAAAAATAAACCAGGGTTTTAGCGGACTCAACATACCTACATACCATAGATGCTAGAATTTTAATACTATTTTTATTTGAATTTTTTTGCTAAGGCCCCAGTTATTGAAAAATACTCTTTAGCTCCATTTAACTCATTCTCTGAACTACTTTGACTCTCTGGTAAGGATGAACTTACTTGCAAATGAAATACCAAAAGTCAGTGGATAATGGATACAAAATTAAAACAAACAAACAAACAAACCTGCCACTCTGCTGCATAAGTGATTTTCTACACATTTAGGTTTCACACTTATGAAAGGGAACACACCGTGGAGATAGAAAAAGTCACCTACCATTGAATATGCTGTTGGCAATAGCTCCACAAGGACAGATGGGTGTCCCATTGTGGGTCTCCCTGAATGAATCACATTTTCCAACATCCTGGATACAAGATGACACGTGATTGAGAAGTGCTTTTGGTAAACTCGTTTAGAATGTTGAAAATGAGAACACTGGCAATGTAAATCAACTCACACTGATTTATTGACACAGACTAAGATTATAGACTACTAACTGATTTTTCTCAGGCTCCCAACTCACTTAAGACTAGAAAATTTTTGTGTTTTGGAGGTGTGTGTGTGGGTTCTTTCCTCATTAACAATACGTAGCATACTGAGTACATCTATAGGAAGGAAGTTTACCTAGGAGGCTGTGTTAAATATTGCCCTAAGTCTACAATGGAATATATTTTAAAACTTGTTTTTATTAAAGTATAATTTATATTCCAAAAATTATATAAATCATGGATCTATAGCTAGATGACTTATCATAGGGAATCCACCTACCTAAAAATCAGGATATATATTTAAAAGAATGGTTTGATTATTACTTTCATATAATAATGTCAGTATGAAAAAAAGTTTCCTCCTAGCTTTTCTTGCCAGCATGCTGAATACTATCTATCAAGCATAAAATTTTGCAATCCTAGGTTTGCAAGGATATTTAATTGAACCAAAGGCTTTTATCCATGTAGAGCCCAATTTCTTAAAGTTGGCTGGATTGAAGGCCTCAATTATAGAAAAGACAATGCTAAATATGGTGTGACCCAGACTAAGACAAACTGCGCTAAGTTTCTATCAAAATGGATGGTGAGTCATCAACCAAAATTGGCAACTTTAAAGATAACTACAGCAATTAAGTGTGAAGAAATAATATTGAAATCAACGAGTCCATCTAGTATGCCATCAACTTTATGAACAGAAACATAACATCCTGAATTGTGGTTGAAAGGTACTTAAAGATTTGCCCTTCCAACACATTCGTTATTTAAATTACAAAGATTTACTAATCCAATATGTATCAATTTCCCTATAAAATGCTGTCAAATAAAAAAATGGGCCCTGACTGGTGTGGCTCAGTGGACTGAGTGCCAGTCTGTGAAGTGAAACGCCCGCCGCCTGTTCGATTTCCCATCAAGGTACATACCTGGGTTGCAGGCCAGGTCCCCAGCTGGGAGTGTGCGAGAGGCAACCAATCAATGTTTTCCTCACACATTGCTGTTTTTCTGTCTTTCTCCCTCCCTTTCCCCTCTCTCTAAAAATAAATCAAAATAAAATATTTTAAAAAGTCTTTAAAAAATGGTTGGTGCATGAAAGGATAACCATTTAATTGGACAAGATTCACATTAATGCTCCGAAGAGGGAAAGTACTCCTTTTATCAAGGGCTGTTGTCCTGGATATCCAGCTCCTTCAATTAATGGAATGAGCATTTATGTCTTGTAAAACCACAGCTTTTGAGTTTATTTTCCATACTTTCTTTTAAACTGAAAGAGCCATCTGGTTTTTTAAAAAAGAGTATTGCATTAGGCCAAAATAAATGAAGCCTTACTTACCTTTATATCTCTACCCATCAGTTGGATATCACTTCTGGATAGAACATATCGATAGAGGTTCTGATGGAAGCCGTATAATTTGTAGTACATATAAACATTACCCTGTAAAGGAGAAGAGCAAAAAGTAACAAGAGAGTTAGGAAAATAAACTGCAATATTAATAAACATCGATAGGATTTTCAAAATATGAGAAGTAGTAAAGAAAAAAAAGATGGAAACTGAAAGCTTCTTTATATAAAATAGAAACCCAAGAAATCATTTTTTAAAAGTCAAGTGTTGTAGGCATTAAAGTCACATGATTTGAAAGCAAAGCCCATGAGGTGGAATTTAAAATGGGAGCCCCTGAGCATATTTAGTTGTGTGCATACTGGCTCTTTGTGGTCTAGTTCCACCCCCTCCCCTGCCCTCTTTTTTCTTTTTTTTTATCCCTAGGACCTAGCACTGTACCTGGCACATAGCATTTGCTCGAGAAATGGTGAACCACTTGTTATAGACAAAAAGATGGAATAATTCTCTTACTCCCACGAAAAGTGACTTGCACCTTAGCTATAAGTAGCCTTGTTGACATGAGAGACATGTCTCATCATGCACATTGCTATACGAGGCTGCCAAATCATAGGCTACTATCATGCTTCTACCTGTATGGGCACATACCAAGACTCTGAAAATTCTCCAGGCAGACGATACAGCTTTTATTAACAGCATATATAATGCAAAAGAAATGGCCAATGTAACTGTTTATAATTACTGTATGAGCTACCTCCAAAATAATGAGGCCTGCATCCAAAAATATGATGGCTTAACATTTATTTAAAATGCCTCTCAAATGTTAGGTGCTATATTCAGTGCCAGAAATACAAAAGTATTCCTTTGCAATTCTTTTGAGTCCATTCACTTCTTCCACTCTGCAAAAACAGCACTTGGAAAGGCTTCACGTTGAAGACCTTTAGGAGGGTGAGTGCAGAAAATGGGACCCAGGGCAGGATGGAAATAAGGTGGCCAGTTATAGAAAATAACAAAAGCCAGGGAGCTTAGTCACTTGTAAGAGAAAAGTCTTTGGCACACTGTGAAGGGGAGATGCTAGGCCATGACAAAGAGGCAGGTTGCAGCATCGGAAACAGAAAGCATGGGTGTGAAGGTGGAGAAGCCAGGTATAGTGGGAATGACCGACTACATTCCCTTGCCCACAGAGAAAACCTCTACTGTTGACCCTTGACTACAGAAAACATGAAATCCACAGAAAGGAATTTACCATACATTGTCTTGGAAGCTAAAAAGAGAATTCTACATACCCAAAGTTACATATTCATATAAATGATAAAATAAATAGGCAGAGAATACTCACCACACTAGAGACGGGAGTATTGTAATAACTTTTTTTCCCAATGACTCTTTGCCCAAGATTTAGCTTAACAAAGCCTCAAAGATTATCTTTTTAATTAGTCCTGGAGGCACATACTTTATTAAGATGTTTCTTCTCTTTACATCAGTGGCACTTGGTGCAAGATCCCAAGTTTAGGGTCGAGAGTCTCACCCATGTGGACTCATCACCAAGCACGTGTCCTGTGTGCCAACCGGAGAAGGCCCTGCCGATTGCCCTAGGTAGCGGGTTGGATTTTTATGGAAGAGCTGCTGCCTGAAAGGAATGGTTAGCAGCCTGGTAACACTTCATTTGCCTTTAGGGTTTCAAAGGACACAGGCAGATAGGAATGGAAGCCCTTTGGATCTTTTTCTTCAAAAATTAAAGTACCCTGAGCCCCCAATTTTCTGACTTTCGGATTTGTTCAAGAATAAATTTCTGTTGTTTTAAGTCTCCCCTTCTCCAGATTAAGTGATACTCACTTTTATTTGGGGGTGTGGGGGTGCAGCATGGGGAGCTGAGGAAGAAAGAGTGTAGCTGCAGAGAATGAGAATTTTGACCTATACTAAAAGAACACATTTGTAAAACTTCCTCCACTGACTTTATATAGATTTCAGTTATAACTCAAGGACAACTCAGTAATTTCCTTGTAACTTGTATCTGACTTACAAAAATGATTAGAGCTACCCATAATCAATATAGGTGTATTTAGGATATTATTGACAGCAACATACGTTCTTCTGGGATCAGGAGGGAAATAAGAAAGAGACACATAAAACCAAAGCTTCCTAGATCATAAATCCATATAATTTTTAGCACTTTATCTTTCTTCCGTTCACTTACTATTTTAGCAAACATTTTCTGCACATCTACCATGTGAAATATACTGTGCTATGCACTGTGGAGGAAGCAAAGACTCACACAATCATTGAATAGATGTTAATTGAACACCTGTAGTGTGCCATGCACTATTATAGGTGTTTAGGACACAACAGTGAGAGACAACAAACAATATATGTTTATAATAAACTATTAATTTCCACAGTATATTAGAAAGTAATAAGTAGAAGGAAAAAACAGAAGTTACAGCAAGGTAACAAGGATCAGGAGCCCAGGGGTGGAGTGAGTGGACAGGCAGTCTGTCGTATGAAACAGGGTTGGCCGGCATGGGCCTTACTAAGGTGAGAACTGAGCTAAGACCTGAAGGAGGCAGGGGAGTCAGCCAAGTGAGTATCTGGCAGAGGAAGCAAGGCAAGATTACATCCAACTTGTTTGAGGAATGAGGAGTCAGTGTGGTTGGTGTTGGGGTGGGTGGAAGAGAATGGAGAGATCAGGTCAGAGAGGAAATACGAAACCAGACCATGTTGGGCCTTGGATAGCCTTAGGCTTTTTCATTTAGTGGAAAGAGGAGCCATTGCAGGAATTTTTAAGCAAAGAAATAGGACTTACACTTTAAAAAGCTTACTCTAGCTGCTCTGTTGAGAGAGACACTGGCATAAGCAGGGAGAGCTGATAGGAGGGTATTGCAGAAATTCAGGGGCCAGGTGAACGTGGCGTGGAGCTAAGGAGTGGTAGCAGAGATATGGAGAACTGGGCAGACTCTGGATATATTTTGAAGGTCAACAGGATGGATTGGATGTGAGGTGTCAGAGAATAGGAGGAGTCAAGAAAGACTCCTGGGCCTTTGCCCTGGGCAGCAGAAGGATGGAGCTGCTATCAGCTGAAATTGAGCAGTCTGAGAGTGGAATAGGGTTTTTATGGGAGGGAGGGGTGGGCGAAGTGTGTGTCAGGAATTCAGTTTTGGAAATGTTGAGCTTCACATAGCTGTTAGTCATATAAATTTATACATCAGGAAGGCCATTGGAAATACGAGTATGGATACTGGTAGAGGAGTCTGGGCTAGAGATATAGGTGTGTTGGCAATAGGTGCCAATTGGGTTTAAATAGGCATTTAAAGCCAGGAGGTTGATGATGTTTCCAAGGAAATGAGTGCAGAGAAAGAGGAGAAGATTGAAGACTTAGACTAAAACCCTGCAGCTCTCAACACAGAGTTTGAGGAAAACAGGAGGAACAGCAAAGAAACCATAGAAGGGCAGCCAGAGAGCCAGGAAGAATTCCAAGAGAGGTGGTAACCTGAAAGCCTAGAGAAGAAAGTGTGTCAAGGAGAAGGGAGTGATCGATCACCTGTGTCCAGTGGGCTGACGAGGCGCCAAGGACTCACTGTTGGATTTATCCACATGGAAGTCATCAGTAACCTTGTAATTTCACTGAGCCTTGCTGAAACTTTCTTAAGAATACACTCTAGTCTAAGACCTTGCTTCCTTCCTTCTTTTCCCTTCCCTCTCCTTTACAGGGGTCAGAACTGTGTTGTGGTCTGACAGCTCTCTTAGCCTCCTCCAGCTCATTTTCCCTTACAGGCAGTTCCCACAATAAATCTCTTGCATGTCTAATCCTGTCTTGGCATCAGCTTCTCAGAGGACCTGGACTAACTAACAGATGACTTTAACCATCCCAAGAGTAGAGGCTTTCTTACTATTTCTTTGGCATTTCTCACAGTGCCTGACAGCCAGGCCAAGACTTGCTTTAGGGATTAGGCAATTGCATATGTAAAATGACTTGGAGGGGCCCAAGGAAAGTCCAACCAGGTGTGACCTCTGACACTAACTCACTGTGTGACCTTGGTCAAGTCACTTAACCTCTCAGCCTATTTATTTTCTCACTATAAAGTGAGTGGGTAGATTCCATGATCCATACAATCTCCTCTTGTGCTGACATTGGAGTAAACCTGTTTGATTGATGTTAAGAATTATGTTACAAAGTAGGGTAAGTAAAGAACCTGGAAACTTAAAAACAAAGGAGAACAAAATTCCAAAGGAGAAAAAAGGGGTGGGGGAAGAGTCATATAGTAATTCAAAACTTTATCAGACCCCCTCCACACCACCCTGCCTTATTTGTTGTATTTTCGGTTTGAGAAGCATTTGGTAGAAATCATGAATTTATTGCCAAGTCTGAAATAGGAAGAGATTAGCATATAGCCAATCGAAGGCTCTTGAATTTCACTTACTTGCATTGTTTCTGGCAGGTAAAAAGGAATGGAGCAGGTGCATTCTTTGTCAAAATGAATGGCATTTTCCCGGAGGTCTGCACAATTTGCACATATATTTGTGTAATTAATCTGTCAGGTGGGCAAAAGAAAAATTATGAAGATTTGACTTTGGGCCCTGGTTGGGTAGTTCAGTTGGTTAGAGTGCCGTCCTGATTATGTCAAGGCTGCCAGTTCTATTGTATCTTCTGCCAGGGCACATAGAAAAATCAACCAATGAACGCCTACATAACTGGAACAATAAATCAATCTCTCTCTCTCTCTCTCTCTCTCTCTCTCTCTCTCTCTCTATCTCTCCCCCTAGTCCTCTCTCCTAAAATCAATAAGTAAAATTAAAAAAAAAAGAATAAATTCCTTTATTAGAAATGATTGTGAACACATAATGCAATATACATTGAACACTTGAAATCTATATAATCTTAGTAACCATTGTCACAACAATAAATTTAATTTAAAAAAAAAGAAATTACATGAGTATGTCTTAACATTCAAGCCCTGGATTCACCCAAGCCTTCAAGCCATCTGGGTCAAGGGCATGCTGTCTGGCTTGGAGCAGAGGGCAGCCCATTGCGAAGGACAAACGCTTCTGCAGATGCTCTGCAGGAGTGGACCTCCGTGCAGGCTTTCATTTTGGGACCTGCAGCATTTTGCCATTGACCTGGAATTCAGTGTTTTTATTGCATATTTATGTAACCTGTTGTGATGAAGCCTTACTCCTGGATCATAAAGAGGTGTCATTAGGAAAGTATTAGTTAATGTCTCATAAGAACTGGGCCTACAGCCTGAGTCTAATCAGCTTTACGGGGAAGTCGCTTCACTGGTTTTCCATTTTATTGTATGGAAAATATTTATAATAATGAATTCTTCTACATGGCGTATAGAGGAAGTTATTAAAAAGGACCATACATAGAAAAAGAACTGTTTCCAAAACATAGGGTTATCAACATATATGGAATCCTTCTGGTTTGAAAATGTTACCTCTTGCTTTTTAAAAGTTGAATTCTGTGAAAATGGTAGAGTGGATGCTGTAAAAAAAAAGTGGGGGGTGGATAGTGTGTTCCAAATGAGCATATCCTGCGAGTGCTGGCTGAGGGACTCAGTTACATGAAGGTGCAGCTGGAGGGGAGAGAGAAGAGGGGAGGCTGGGGACAGGCCACAGAGGCTGGGCACCTCCTTTATGCTTCAGAATTGCTCGTGTCAGGTGCTGTCATGGGTGCTGCTGTGGGCTTTCACTTTTCCCTTAGAAGCACTTAGAAGACTGTATTGAAGACCTTTTGAATGGCCCCTTCAGCAAGGAAAGGGATTTCAGCGGATCCAGATCAAGTAGTTTTGAATACTCAACATATGCCATGGAATCAGTCACACGGCTAATAAGGCTGTAATCCAAGGACCTAGGAATAACATACATTGGACCAAGGTTGCCCAACCCCTT
Source organism: Noctilio leporinus (assembly GCA_004026585.1). Classification (NCBI taxonomy): domain Eukaryota; kingdom Metazoa; phylum Chordata; class Mammalia; order Chiroptera; family Noctilionidae; genus Noctilio; species Noctilio leporinus. The sequence goes on from PVIW01004278.1 coordinate 98,406, forward strand.
CTGGGCATTTCTGCTTGCAGACCCAAGATTTGCAGCAGTCAGTAAGAAAATTTTCAGAATCAGAATGTTTCCGAGAAAGGTCGCAGGGGTGCCAGCCCTCCCGGAAAGGACTATTCACCAAGGAGGTAATCTCGGAATGTAAAGCCAAATGTCCATCAAGTAGGCCAGAATGAGAGGTGGTGTCCTGGCAGGCACCATGGACTATCCCATCCAACCTACTGTGGAGAGACCGAGTGATACAAACCCACCCTGCAAATTTACTGGACACAGCAGGACTGAAGACAGCTGGAATGAAATTTTATGAGATCAGGTCAAGTGAGGTTTATAATCTATTTTACTTCTCCCTTATGTGTTCAACCTTAAGGAAAAAAATATATCGATACTTAACTCTTTGCTGATGCATTTGCAATATTTGCAACTGTTGTTCCAAATCTTTTAAAAGGAAGATGTTATTTTAGAGCTGACAACATAATAAAGAACATACTCTGGAAAAAAACAGATTATGGGAATGGGGGAGGAGCAGGAGCAGGGAAGCAAGGGAATGACTTTCTCCTTGGCTAATTGTCAATGGGATTCAGGATTCTTTGAGAGAGAAGACTAACAAGACAGAAGGAATTTTGACTCCTTGCAAAGCCACTGGGAGTTTTGAGGACAAATAGATGAAGTACTGTAGTACTAAATTAAAGATTAGCCAAAAGGCTACTTAATTGTATTTAGATGCTTATATTTACTTAACTCATTCTTTAAACAGGCAGCAAGGCTTGAACAATTGTTTTGAAAAATATTGATGTCTTTCTGTTGGTGAAGCTGCATTTTGATTTTTAAAAAGCACAGTGGATAAGGCTCCGGCCTGTGAAACCAAAGGGCTCTGGTTTGATTCCCAGCCAGGGCACATAACCAGGTTGCAAGCCAGGTCTCCAGCCAGGTCCCTGGTTGGAGGCAGGTGAAAGGCAACCATACATTGATGTCTCTCTCCCTCTCTGCTTCTCTCCCTTCCCCTCTCTCTAAAAAATAATAAAATCTTAAACAAAGAAAGCATTAAAGAACAGTACTGTTATTGTAATTGAGAGCTAGCATGCTGAACAATGACTAGGAAACTGGGATTCTAGTTCAACCCATCCCTGACCTGAGTTCAATACTTAAACTCCAGGGCCCACATTCTGTTCATCAGCAACATTTCATCTAGCAATTTATTGGTCTATGAAGTCTGTGGAAGAAAAGGGGTCACATGCAAAACCTGACAAGCTCAGGGGAGGCCTGTGTGGCAGCCTTACAAGCTCAGATATCTAACTATGTAGGATGGTCTGAAGTGAAAACTCTCTAAATAAAAGCAGCTCATGGTGGCTAGTCATGTCTAGGCTGGCATTTTTCCCTAACAAAGGTCAGTCTTTACCTTAACTTAGCCTGTTTGCTGTCTTTTTGCATCTAGGATAACATACTTTTGGAATGTCAAATTTCCTTTTTCTAGACCCCTCAAAGAGCAGGCACTGCACCAGAGAGACACCACGGATCCCCTCATTGTTATTTTTGTCATGTTAATTGTCAACTTTTAACTATCCTGTACCCACCTGTGTAAAAGATGTGTCTGTCATTTTACTTTTTATCCAATCCCATGTTTCCCCCACCTTTGCTTTCTCCGCCTCCCTAATCTATCACCAATGGATTTCTTGTAGCCCACATGCCTTCTCTTTTGATTGTAACGTATGAAATAAGGTGCTAAACTGCCATTCTCCAGAGCATTTCTCAATCCACTGAGATTTTGCTTCCTGGCAATTTTCATCCGTTGCTCAACGAAACATTCTCTACTTGAATGTTTCTTACGTTGACAGGTCATTGTAGTAGTATACACTCTACTCCACGGATTCTGTCAATGCAGAATTAGAAAAATGAAATGTGTTTCATGGTCAAATGAGTCTTGAGTAGATGATACCTAAAGTACTTTCTAGCTCCAAAAGTTTCATGAGGAAAACATAACTCTTAATCTATTGTCTACTTTGGTGCTCAAATGGCCTTGTAAGCCTAGCGCTCTAAGTGACAGCAAAGATTCTAGTTGTTTCTTCAGAGAATTTTGCAGGGGCAGAAATGACCACATTTGCCTAAAGCAAACTGTAGAAGGGGCCCTTTCCTGTTGTGCCCCAGGGCTAAGTGAGAAGAGCAGACCTTATTTCTGCTAGGTCTGTGCTTGATCACACCAGCCTGGGCTATGTACTTCATCTTACCACCTAATATGATGAATTTCTATGTGTAAAAAGGGATCTCTGGGTAGTTTCTGGTTTTCTTGTATAAAAGCAAACTGTTAGAAACAGTTCTGTCTGAAGTGACTAAAAACAAAACAAACAAACAAACAAACAAAACCCAAAACCAAAACCAAAACCCAATTGGAAAACCCCCTTTATATGAGGATGGAGGCATCCTGTTGAAAGCTGTTTGCAGACTGGCCTTGGAGAACCATGGAGTGAGGTCTTCCTCACAGGCAGGAGGTGACATTGTTCAGCCACGGCTACCTCTTCATGGAGGCTGCACTTCACAGTGGGTGGGGTGGGCGACCAGAAGGAAAGATGCAGGACATAGGAAGGGGGTAAGAATCAGAAAGAAAGGGGTTGGTGAAGAAGAAAAGAGAAAAGTTAACAGGATGAGCTCTTTGTGGAAATGAATATTAACCTTGTAAGCCAACTGCTTTGTTGTCCCCTTCCACAAGGCAAGTTTAATTTCTTCTTGCCATTTTGTCTCGGCCAAAATGGTGGGGTCTCTGATTTACAAATCACACTGGAGGACTCAGAAGATGTAGGGACACTTGATTCCTGGAGAGATAAGATGCTGGGAGGGGCAGCAGAAAATATAAGGACAAAGGCAATAGGAGGAGTGGGACCTGAACTGATACTCCCTTTTTTGAAGTCTTCCCTATTTGCAATAATTCAGTCTTTCAATACATTTGTCCCTGTTACGCACTGGGCAATGCACTAAGAAGGGGTTGTGGATACTGTGAACAAGCCAGCTATGGCTGAGCTTTCTATTTTCACCACACACTCTAACTGACTCTATCATTAGCTCATTGAGGGCAGAAATCAACGTTTATTTACCTGATTCATCTGCATACCCAACAGAACTCTTAGCACCATCGCATAATCACAACATTAAATCAATGTTGACATATTTGGCCTTCCTAATATTGCCACTAGCCATGTGGGAAGATGGAACAGGTCAGCTTTCCACGATTGCCTTTGGAGTGAAGGTCACAGTGTGGGATGTCTGGTAATCTGCTCAGAGCTGATTTAAATGACATTTACTTAAATCATTTGACTGAATATGGGCATAGCTGAATTAGCCTTAGACCAGTTTTCCTCTCTCCTCCCCAGATCAGCTTCCCCATGCACGGGGTGGGGGCGGGGTGTTCTCATCCTTCAACAGCTTGTTAATCATATTGGCAAAAGGCTTGTGACTGAGGAGTATGCCCGTAGCTTCAGCTTTTCTCACTGAGCAGAACTTATTTTATTTTGCTAAGTGTTCTTAAGAGGCCAGAAAGATTTGGATTCTTGCCTTTCTTAGATTAAAGGGGTCTCAGAGAGAGTTCATTTGCAAACACATAGTCACTATGCTCAAAGGTGGGAAAAAAATGAAGACCTCTATCTTCAGTTCTGCACTTTTTATTAGCAAGATCCATGGGCACCTGGCAGTCATTTGGCCTTGCAGCCTCTTCTCCCACCTCTACCAATTGCTTACTCAGCCTTTCTGACTTCCCAGACCCCTGCCCACAAGCATGGCTGAGCTGACCACTGTGTGAGCAACTGTCCTCAAGAAGGAACAGGGATGAATGAAGCCACCACACAGAGGCTCTCTCGCCATTGCACCTGCCATCTGAAACAGGGATGGTTTAGTCTCATTTAGTTCCCTGTTGAGGGGCTGTGTTCTCAAATGGACCACTCATTTATAGTGTCAAAGCTGAAAATTCTTACAAACTGCATTAACCATGCAAAAGAAGACAGACCTCTATCTCCTTGATGCTCTTTGCAGACAATATAAGGATGATGCCTATGCCAAGGCAGAATGCTCCTGTGGCAAAAAAGCCAGAGAGGACTTTGGTGGCCGAGAGCTGCAGTCGGTAGGCAGGTAATCGTTGCTGCTTCAAGGCAGTGTTGTCTGGTAATCTGCACCGGGAACTCTGGGATATTCTGTCCATTTAGGTCCTACAGGTGACCGAGATATGCTTTTAAGTCACTTACAACATTACTACTCATAGTAATACCACGTAATGGTAATATTAACTTAAAGAATGATGTGCACCTCCTCTTGTAGTTGCTGTTCTTTTGGCTTCCTGAATTACTTCTTAACCAGACATGACATTTAGCAGGGGCACAGCTTTTTGCAATCAGCCAATACGTGGTATATTTTACTTAGGTTCAAAAAGCTTGACCAACACTGAGAAGCCGTTCCAATGGGCTACTTCTAGGATGTGGTGACTAATTCAAGACAGGACCTTCCTGAAAGAAGGAAAGTGAATTTATCTTTTAAAAATCTGCCTAAGTCCTTGGAAGTTAATACAGAAAAATAAAAAGGCTGCCAGCTTATTTCCAAATGTGGCTATCATATGACTTAATACAAATTAAGTTGGGAAAATGCTGTCAGATTACAGCTAACTCTTCTATCTGTGATAATGAGAAAGAGAGATGCAAACAGGGACTATAGAATACAGATGTCTAATCTCAACAGCTTCCATTTTTCATCCATAAGAAAGACTGTAGTAAAAAAGATGTAGATTAAAATATCTCTCCAACCTTTTCCCAAGGGTATGCTTTGTAGTAGCCCAAATGAGTCAAAAGAAAAAGATAACAATTAAAAGTTCAACATTATAATATGATATTATTTTATTTTTTCATTCAAATATTAGAAATCCACTAACATTATTTCCATTAGGCTGTTAATTACTTCATTTTCTTTAAGATGAATTTAAAATGTAGAATTAGGATTTTTAAATAATTAGGTGAATTTCTAATCCTCCTCTTTTATTTACTTTAAGTAGGGAAGCCACACTGGGTTATTTTTGTATTAAGGAAGGCAATGACTTTGGCAAATGTACCTATTTTAAAAAGAATACAAAACAAATGCAAATACATTCACTAGGAGCTTTCCAATTCAGAGTCAAAGCTTCCCACTTGCAGAACTGGGAAAAAGCACAACACAATGGAAACTTTTCATTACATCTTTTGAATCTGGCTTGGAGGAGTTAACAAGTGTAATGTGGCTGTTGGCATCAGGCAGCCTTGTTTTAGAAGGCAGTGAACACTTTTAGTTTATATCTACTCTTTGTTTTACTAAATAAACATGGTCAAAAGCTTGGGTTTAAAAGCCAGTAACAGCCTATAAGATTAGATTATTTGCACAAGGTTGGCCCACAATATATCAGGTATATTTGCAATCTAGGTACTTGATCCAGCATTGGTTGGGGTTCTACTACAGAGTTAAATGCCTAGCAAAAGGGTCACTACAGTAACAAATCAGTAAGAACTGTATTTCTAGGGCTTCTTATACAACAAGAAAACCAAACTAACCAAAATCCCAAACTAAAGGAGGTTGAAAGTAGAGACAGACAGACAGACAGAAAGTATAAGAATTAGCTCACGTGATTATGGAAGAGGTTGGCAGGTCCAAAATCTGAAGAGCTGATGTCCCAGTGTGAAGACCATCAGCCAGGAAGAGCTGATGTTTCAGTTGAGAGGCAGAATTCTTTCTTACTTGGTTGGGGGATGGGAGAGGAAGGACTCAACCTTTGTTCTATTTAGGCCTTCAACTGACAGAATGAGGCCCACCTCATTACAGAGGGCAGTCTGCTTCACTCAAGTTCACCAATTTAAATATTCACCTCATTCAAAAGCACCCTCATAGAAACAGCCAGAGTAAATATTTGATCAACTATAGGGGCACCCTCTGACCCAGTCAAGTTGATGCATAAAATTAACCAGCACAGGTGGCTAAAAAAACTTCTGGGGCAACATTCTTGAGAGACAGCCAGATACATATTTTATAAGTATTTTTGTATTTATATATTTTTCACTTCTAAATAAACCTATTTCAAGCATACGATTATATATCACATGCTCTGCTTTTCAAATTTCTAGAACTGGGTTCTTCGACTTCAGCAACATTGACATCTTGGGCCAGATACCTTTGTTGTGAGGGGCTGTCTGGGAGGGTTGCAGTATCCCTGGCCTCTACCCGCTAAATGACAGTCACAAGTCCCTACTAGAAACCAGTAGTAGACCCCTGGTTGTAATGACCAAATATGCCCCCATACATGGCACATGGCCCCTGAGGGACAAAATCACCACTGGTTGAGAACCACCGCTGCTGCTGATCTGTTAGCAGCTGTTGTATTGTATCTTTAGAAACTTTAGGAAGTGATTTTTTAAGTCTTTGCTTTCAATTCTCTTTTACCCACTGTGTAGATGGATAGCCTCTTCAGGCATTGCATTTTGTATATATGGAATTGCATCATATTTCAGGCAAAACTGCCAATGTTACTAAAATTAGTAAGCAAAGTATGAGGAAAAACAGGATGTTTGGGTTTCTCCTAAGATACAGGTTAATTAAAAAGAGAAAGAGAGTGACATCACAGGGGAGAAATTCAGCACACACCATCCACTACAAGGTGAACAAGGCTGACATCACTAGTAATAAGGCTAATCAACATTAAGTACCTCTGTTTCAATGCCTCAGAAAGGACACATCAGTTCTGTGGTATTCTGGCCAAAAAATGTAGAAAACAACTGACAAACTCAAACTGAGGAACAGTCTATAAAATACCTGATTGGCATTCTTCAAATGTCAAAGTCATGAAACAAAGGAGACTGAAGAACAGTCACTGATCTGGGGAAACTAAGGAGATGAGACACCTACATGCAATGCGAGAACCTTGATTGGATTCTGGAATATGAAATAGAACGTGAACATCAATGCAAAAACTGGTGAAACTGAATGTAATCTGTAGTTTCATTAACTGTACTATATTGTACCAACATTGATTTCTTAGTTTTGATAACTGCACCGTGGTTATGCATGATGTTAACATTGGGAGAAGCATATAGAAGGGCATATGGAAATTCTCTATACTATATTTGTAACTTTTCTGTAACTCTGAAATTATTTAAAAATAACAAGTTAAATACTAATAAGACAATTGTAGTTACAGTGTTGTCTTTTGTGTTTACAAAATGCCACACTCACTTGCAGCTCTTTCTACTACCACTACTGCCACCTTCATGCTGGGGCTAGGCTTCCCCGTTGACAGATCTGCACTACAAGAACCATCACATGGAATCCTCAACAATCCTGCAAAATATCATTCCCATTTCACAGCTGTTGAAACTGAGGCTCAGAGGAAAGTATTTTGCTCTTTCCCTTCTCTTGTGCATTCACTTCAGAGGCCAGTCGGTGAGAGGAAAACAAACTGGTGATACTTTATTATGCAGGGAGTTAGCAAAGGACACACTCATTTTGGTCAAAGAATCCCCATCAAATATTCCCAGAGATCCACCCAGTGATGCAGCTAACACAGTAACACAATAGCTGATGTGCGCTGAGTGCATGCAGTGTGCCAGAGTCACTGAACAAGATGGGAATCCCACAATAAAAATTGGAATTCTCATTAGGACACAGACTTAGAAAAGGCCCAGCTTCAAAGATTCTGACTTGCACAGGCTGAGGACTCCCATTTCCAGAAGTTCAAAAATCTCCTTTCTTATCTAAATGAGAGAAAAGAGAAAAAAAATGGTTAAGATCAAGAAAAGATAATCTTGGTGAATAAATTCAACCATATGGACTCCTTGGTATCTATGCAGCTGTTATGGCCAGAGTCAGGGATGGCAAAAATCCTAACCCATATTTTATTCAGAGTTGGAATATTTATTATATAAATCATTAATTTCATTAAAATGCCCTTTTATTTGCAGCCAATCAGAACAAAATCTTATACAAGGAAATCTCATATACAGGGTACACATGATAAATTGGCAAAATTTTAGTAACATAAACAACATACCACAAAAGTGTTGTATTTTAAAATACATTTACTCTTAGATGTAAATATATAAACAGAGTCATTATTTTAAAAATTGTTAAAAAATGTCTCCATTTGCTGCAATAATAGACTCAATTCAACTTTGAAATCTTGAGCATGCTTTAACTTTTCTTTATCCATGGACATCATCATGTTTTCAATCTAAGCTTGAACAGCTTCTTTATTGGAATGAGGTTTTTATTAACTTCTCTCTCACAAATGCCCCATACATAATAGTCTAAAGGATTTGCATCTGGTGAACTAGGCAGCCAGATTTCCTTTGACCAGAATTCAGGAACATTGACACCGAGAAATTCTTGCACATTTTTGGCATTATGTGCTGGTGCACCATCTTGTTGGAAGATAAAATGCTGTCTATATGTGACATGCTTCATCTATGGTACAACTACTTCTTTCAAAATGTCAAGGTCAACATCAGCAGTCACCTTCAAGCCTTGTGGAAACAAATGAGGGGTCATGATATCTCTCCTTCATTGCTGACAATACCTAACACGATCACTGTACCAGGAAATTTCATTTTCATGACAATTAGGACTTCATTAAGATTCTCACAGAGCCACCTGTTGTGTCTTCTGTTGACTGTTTGGTCCTGCTGAAAATTCTTTTTATCAGAGAAGAAAATCAGAGGGTTTTTTTTCTTTGGGATTGTTCAATTTTGTTAGAAGTTTCCTTGCTTTCTCAAAGCACCTTTCCTTTGTCTGCTGTGTCATCAATGGCCTCTTCTAAGAACATACCATCTGTATCTGATATCTTCAGCAATAATCTTGTGACCTGTTGCATTCAACATCTGCAGTTCTCTTGCTACGGAGCAAGATCTTCATTGATGATCTCCTGGATTCTGTGTACAATATCTGGACTTGTACAATCCTTGCGTACCTTATGCATTTTCCTTGTTGGTGTGGTGACATCAGGGTCAGCATCATACACCTTCTTCACGTTGTCAACTGTATGTAAAGGGATGTTATTAAAGTCTGCAATTTCCTTAGCAGTTCGCCCAGAAATGGTTGCTCTCACATCATATTCCTTGGACATGATGGTTGCTTTCAGAATTTAATACTTTATATCTGAAACAATGCTGTTAAATCATAACCTTAGAAACACAGTTTTTCAAAATTAGTTAAGAAGCATGTGAAATAAGGAGATGCAAAGTTATTGCCACTTTATTGTGTGCACCCTGTAATGACATCCAAAGTACACCTGAGTTATACACAATATTTCGATATAGGATAACTATATCCTGTAATGACATCAATCTAATAAAAATAGTTATGGGTAACAAGAGGTATATTTTTCTTTTTGTTACTATTTCTCTTTATTATTGTAACAGGAAAAGTAGTGGTGAATTATTAAGATTTAACATTAAAACGGAAATAATCAAATATGGCTTCATGTGCTGGACATCAAATTGGTTAAAAAAGTTTTAAAAAACCAGTTAGTGCAGGCGACAACGTGCATGTCCACATGTGTGTGTAGGAAACTGAGAAAATTGTCTTTCAACTTGAACTGATAGCTGGTGTAACTCACTGATCAATTATAAGCAGGTTTGGTCATACTGGGAGTATAATTTTGTGCAGTAAATTACTTTACTCAGCATGGCCGGAGGAGTGATTCCAAGCCGTCTTCACTAGTGATTACCATGACTTATTTCTGCTTGGTGACTGGCAAGCCAATCTACTACTGCACAAATCCCTTTCTCTCCAACAGTTACTTGTAAACCATTGGCTAGATGGAAAAATTAGCTCCATGATAACATGGTTGGTGGCAAATGAGGATAATGAGTTGCTTTCATAAACAAATGAGCTAATGTTGTACCCACAAAGGCATTCAATTTTAATCCATGGAAAGGTCAAAAAATTTCCCCACCCCCAAAATCGAAAGTAGCCCTCTAAATGAACTAAGTTGGTTTTAAGGGAACGTAGAAGCAATTTGTGCCCCCACCTCCAAGCACATTTTAAAGGTTGAAAAGCAAAGGGGATCATGACTCTAAAGCAAGGCACAGGGAAATGTGCCTGGTCCTCCAAATCTTCCTGTTTCTGAAAGGTATCGTACAGATATGGTCCCTAGGTGGCAGAAGCCATTGGTCATTTAATGAAGAAACAAAACTGATTCCTATAAAGCACATGGAAAGGACAGAATTGTGTGTAAGGGGGAGGTGGCTTCTACAATTGTTACGTTAGAGTAACTGTCCAAGGCCAGAATGTGCTGGTTCCTCATGTCAAAGACTTTATTACTGTGTTTGAGCTCAAGTTCAAATTGAAAAAAAGAAAAGATTAAAGGCAATTGTTGGTTACACCACCTCGGGAATGTCCATCATTCTCTTCAACTTCTGATCTCTCCAATTCCAGTCAAAAACAAGAAACTTTAAGGGGTTCAAATTAAGGCCACCTGAAAGAGAACGGGAGCGAGTTGCTGCAGTAAAGACTTCATGACATAAACTGGGTAAAATTTAATTACCCTGTTCTTCTCGTTGCTTTTTGCTTCATTTGCTGTCCTCTCTCCTAGTAACTAATCTTTTTCCTGATTAAATGCTGCCCTTTCCCAATGGAAAACAAATGTGGCTCTACTTTCTGTTCTTTATACTCTTATTGCTGATTCTGAGAGAAACAGAGAAGCTGCTCTTGCTGAGTCAAACACTCAAACCCTGGCAAAGAATCAATCCCAAGCCTCCAGGGAGCACCAGAGGGTGACGTTTCATAGTTTTGTTCCCAACAGGGAGTTGATAAGATTCCTACAGTCAGAGTTGAGTCTGCCATTTTCCAGAACTGAGGAGGTGAGTGGGCAAAAGAATGAGGACAGGGTTGGGAGGTAAATTTTAGGCTGAAAAGGAAGTTCAGGTGGATGGGCCCTATTCAAAGGCTGCTATCCTTTGAGAAGCCTGCTAAACCCCTGAAGGACTCCATTCCTAATGCTTTCCTTTTTATCTAGGGAAAATGATGGAATATGGGCTCCAGAGGACCTCAGGGATTATCTGATTCTCAGAGGCCCAGAGTTGGGCACAGTTAGCTCTTCTAACTCCCTGTGCTCTCCCCACTGCCCCAGGCTGTTCGAGGCTTCACATGGAAACATAACTGAAGCTCTCCTTTAGGTTGCTGCAGCACTTCCCTTCAACTTTTCCCTGTGATTATTTCAATCAATATTTTCCTCTATGCCCTAAAGAATTTCTCACACTTATTACAGTGCCTCCTATAAAACTCTCTGAAAAATTGAAAATGATAAAGAATGACAATGAGCTGATAGTCTTCCCTTAAAAATAATTCACTGCTGGTGGCAGAGCAAACAGATACGACCTCTCTAGAGGCAACTGGGCATTACTGAAAAGAAGCTTTATAATACTTCCTATTTGATAGAATAATTGTCTTTCTATGATATGTCCCAATAAAAACATCAGAAATTTAAACACAGTTACTTGCAAAGGTGATCAATGCACTATTATTTGTAATAGCAAAAAATCAGAAACAATCCCAATAACCTACCATACTAAATTATTAAAAAAATAATAATAATCTAACTTGGTTTTAAAATACAAAATACACAAAAAACTTATACAACTTGATAGCAAAAAACACAGTATCATTTAAAAATGGGCAGAGGAATTGAATAGACATTTTTCGAAAGAAGACATCCAAATGGCCAAGTATAAGAAAAGATGCTCAACATCACTAATGATCAGGGAAATGTGAATCAGTAGCACAATGAGACATCCCGTCTCATCTCTCACCTGTTATCAAAGAAACAAAGGAAGCCCTGGCTGGTGGCTCAGTGGATAAGGTGCCGGCCTTCGAACCCAAAGGTTGCAGGTTCGATTCCCCAGCCAGGGCACATAATGAGGTTGCAAGCAAGGTCTCCAGCCAGGTCTATGGCTGGAGGCAGGTGAAAGGCAACCATACTTTGATGTCTCTCTCCCTTCCCCACTATCTAAAAATAATAAATAAAATCTTTGGAAAAAAAAAAAGACAAATGGTAACAAGTGTTGGCAAGGATGTGGAGAAAAAGAAACCCTGTTACTGTTACACTGTTAGTGGGAATATAAATTGGTGAAGCCACTATAGAAAACAGTATGGAAGTCTCTCAAAACATTGAAAAGATTACTATATATATATAGATATATATATAGATATATATATATATACTATACATATACTATACATTTGAAAGTTGCTAAGAGAGATCTTAATAATTCTTATCACAGGAAAAGAAATATACAGTAAATATATGAGGTGACTGATGTTAAATTATTGTGGTAATCATTTTGCAATATATTCTGTACATATACTGAATCACTATGCTGTACAACTCAAACTAACACAATGTTATATGTCAATTATAGCTCAATAAAATGAGATAAACTATAATTCTATAATAAAATATTATATGGCCATTAAAAATAAAAATGAAAACTATTTCATGACAAGGAAAGTCTCCATGAGATGTATTATGTGGCATATGTAACTCATAAAGTTATAATATACAGTATGAGCTCTACTTATAAAAAATATAAAGTATCTAGGAAAAAAGACTAAATGGAAATATATGGAATATTAACTAACAAGAGATAATCTTAAAAGTGGATTATTTTCTTTTCTATAACCTTTTTGCATTTTTAAAGCTTTTATTATAAAAAATCCTCGTCATATTAAATTTAAACAATACCATTCTGTCTATAAATGCACAGATCCCAATGTCATGAGATATTTGATGTTTGGAAACTTTCCTTGATATATGATACATATCAATATCATAAATCATAAAACAGCTATATACAATGAGGTATGTGCTGTTTGTCTTGCTTTGTTAGATTTTCAGTTTCTAAAGTGCTAGAATTGTACTTTGTATGTAGCCTATGATCTGTGGTTAATAAATATTAAGCCATGCATTCAATTAGAAGTAAAAGTTATTTTTATTAGTATTCTGATTTTCTCACTTCTTAAATGAAATAATCTTTCATACTGAGTCCTCACAACTCTGCAGAAATCTAATTTCAAATCCGTATAGCTTTGTGTTTTTTTGTTTTTGTTTTTTCTTTCTTTTAAATAAAAAGAATAAGAAGGGGCCCCATTGCATAGCTGCCTGGTGACACACAGAAAACCATCTGTATTCCAGGAAAGGGAGAGATGACGCTTTAGTTAGAGGCTGTGTGACAGGGATACCCATCTCTGGCCTTTCCCAACCAAGCTCTGCCAATTCTGTGTCTCACAAGATGGACTATAAGCACCATGCATCCGTTCCTTCATTTTCATTACCTTTTATGTAATGAACACAAAACTCTGGCTGGTGTGGCTCAGTGGATTGAGCACCAGCCTGTGGACCAAAAGGTTGCCAATTCCATTCCCAGTCTGGGCACTTGCCTACGTTGCCTGTGGGAGGCAACTGATATTTCTCGCACAAGTTGATGTTTCTCTCTGTCTCTTCCCCTTCTTTCCCCTTCCTCAAATAGACTAGACTAGACTCGACTAGAATAGAATAGAAAATAAGAAAGAGAGCTGAATTCTCATATCTATTAAAAATCCAACTCCTTAGCTTACTGTTGCATGGCCTATATTTTATTTAGTATATATACATACACAAACATACATAGTTTCCATTACTAACAAAGTCTTAAAACTATAGCTGTTATGTTTTTTTTTTAAGATTTTATTCATTATCTTCAGAGAGAAGGGCAGGGAAGGAAGAAGAAAGGGAGAGAAGCATCAATGTATGGTTGCCTTTCACATGCCTCCAGCCACAGACCTGGCTGGAGACCTGGCTTGCAACCTGGTTATGTGCCCTGGCTGGGAATGGAACCAGTGACCTTTGGGTTCGCAGGCTGGTGCCTTATCCAAGGTTTCTTCAATATAAATAACAACTAAAATGTCTTGTGTTCTTAAAGTAGAACACTCACTGTGGCATTCAATTTCCATAATAATCCTTTGAGAAAGGTACTATTATTATCTTTGTCATTTGGATAGAGAAACAGGTTTAGAAAAGTATAGTAACTTGCCAAGGTCATAGACCCATGTGGTAAGGTGCTGGACCTAGGATCTAGATCTCGAGGTTTGAGTTCAAAATATGGACTCTTAAAACCAACACAGTACTGGGACACATTACTATTATTAAAAAACAAAACAAAACAAAACAAAACAAAACAGGAACAGCCCCTGTCAGTTATAAAACAATGTTCTATTCCTATCTTAAGTAAGTAATCTGGAAATGAGTATTGACAAGAAATCTTTAATCTGTCTAGCAGGTGGAACAATCTAGCAGGTAATAAGATCATTAGCAGGTTAGCAGGTGGATGTTGTCTGGAATACTTCCTGGGTAAAGCACTAAAAGAAAAATGCATTTGAGAGAAATATTGTAGAATACCAGTATTTTATCCACGGAAACGGCATTTTTTGGTTTCAATATGTTTTATATACCAGTCTCAAGTGGAATGGAAGTCTTGGGGCACAAATACTCAACAAATCCAGATCTACAAATTCCAGAGGGTGCAAACTGATGGAATTAATTGTAGATCCACTAGCATACTTAAAGCAATTGAAATCTGAATGTACTTAGGTGGGCACATGTATTGCAATTTGCCCCAGTCCTTATCATTCCCTATTGCATCACAACTGCTGGCTGACTTTAGAGACTAACTGTTGAGTTTCCAACTCCTGAATTAACACAGAGGTCTGGTTTCACTACATCACACATGTGGTATCCCAAAACTCATATGGGGGTAAAGCTCTGAACAGTATCACTGGATCTTTTCATACCTTGTTTAACGAGTTCTTTAATCCTCCCTGGAGTTCCTACACCCAGGTGCATGGCACGCTTCTCCAGCAACTTTACCTGCTCCTGGATCTATTCCAAGATGGAAGAGAATAAAGAGAAGTGTGACATTGAGGCAGACTACCATTTATTCTCATATAAATGTGGCCTTCTTCCACAGTTCCTGACTCACAACTCCCTAAGCCCTTGCAATTTCCTAAGTGTTGAGAGTGATAAAGCTGTCTTTTGTAACTTGAATGAGGTGACTTTTGGAAGCACCAGAGCTTGGGGACTGGTTCCAGGAGAACCAACCTTGTAATTAGAGGGTTGGAACTTTCAGTCTCACCCCCAACCTTCAGGGAGGGGAGAGGGGCTGAAGGTTGAATCAATTCCCAAGGGCCAATAATTTAATCCATCATGCCTATTTATTGAAACCTCCATGAAATTCCCGAGAGAAAGGGGTCTGAAGAACTTCTGGGTCAGTGAACATGTGGCGATTAGGGAGAGTGGTGTGCCTGCGGGGGCACAGGAGCTTGCACCCCTCCTCATACTTTACTCTGTGCATCTTGTCCATCTGGCTGCTCCTGAGTTATATGCTTTTATAACAAACTGGTGATCTAGTAAGTAAAATGTTTTCTGAGTTTTGTGAGCTGCTCTAGTAAATGAACTGAATTTAGAGGAGGGGGTGGTGGGAACCTCTGACTTATAACCAGTTGGTCAGAAGTATAGGTAACTGCCTGGGCTTGTGACTAGTGTGTGAAGTTTGGAGTTGGGAATGTATATGCAGACTTGTAGTACTGAACCCTTAACCTGTGCAATCTGGTGTATCTCTAGGTAGATAATGCCAGAATTTAATTGAATTTTAGGACACCAAACTAGTGTCCAGAGCATTTCTTGGATGTGTGAGGAAGTACTCCTCCCACATGTTTCAAAGCGTCATTAGAAAATACAATCACTCTTAGGCCAATTTGGAACATTTTATCTAAAAGTTAAGAACATTAAAAAGCAAATGGGTCTACCCTTGTTTAGGGTCAACTTCTATGGCAAAGAAGGTTAACATCAAGATAGAAGAACAATGGTAAAGCTTCAAAGAATCCAGGGGTCAAACCTCACTTTTGTAGAGGCATCTTGGAGCACGGAGGGGAAGAGTAGTGATTGCGGTGGGAATGCAAAGAAAACCAGAATCGTTATTTAGAATGTTATATAAGGAGGCTCCAAAGAAAATGCTTGCTGAGGAGCTAAGTAGAGGTTGGAGGAGAAAGCTGAGGTCTAGGAGTGGCCCTGAAGGTTCAATAACAATTCCCATCAAGAACCACAGGCCCTTTGCTTACCTTTATGTGTTTTGCAAATAATTTTATAACTTTGCTGTCTCCTCTGAATGATGTCATCGATCTAATGAAAAGATTAAGCCATATGAAAAGTCACTCATTCTGGGTTATGTTGACAACTTAAGTATTATGTCTTACTTTACCCAAAAAAAATATATGCACTTATGTATGTATATATATGCGCACGTGTGTGCATATATATACATACATAAACATCCTGAGAGTTTCAGGTTAGCCAGCTTGAAATGAAAATGGGGTGGCCTTTTAATCAGGCTTGTAACTCTCACACATGAGGTTGGCTTTTACTTAGGTTCCCTTGATTATCCAAACATGGATCTGCGCTTTACTTGCAAAACAGAATTTCTGTATTTCAGGTCCCTGGCAGAGAATTTATCTTCAAACTCTGCAGTACAGTTCTCATACAATATGTATTTGGTTGCGAGAACTACTGGTTTGCCAAAATGTTCATTTAGTTTTTTTTTTCCATGAAAAGACACAATTTTCATTTTCACCAATAACTTTATTGATTTGGATATTTTGAGTATGTTGGCTGTCTCCTGCTATTGGCGTCTAGTGGGCAGAGGCCAGGGGTGCTGCTAAACATCTTCCAACGCATAAGGCAGTCCCGCAGCAAAGAATTATTTGGCCAAAATGTCAATAGAAGCTTCTTCACAAACAACTTTTGACATGTTTGATCAGTCACTGCACCTTCTCCATACACTGCACAAACTTTTTTTTTTGTGTGTGTGTTCATGTGTGTTTCAGTTGTGCTTTTACCTTTCTTGGAATAATAAAGCATAATATGCTGAAAATGCCGCATATCTTCTTCCATCTTCAATATTAAAATGGTTGCACAGAAATTCACCAATTTTGGTAAGTTTTTAAAAACATATTCGCTGATACATCAGCTTTCACAATACAATCTAATAAAATTGCTTCTAATGAAGTTAAAGACAGCTAATCGCTACTACAGCCATTGTACCAAAAAAAAAACAAATGAAATTTTTGGCCAGTCCAATATCTTATGGCAGCGGTGCCAGCCCATGTTTCATGGAGCCCACAGGCATCTGCAGAAAGTTGTCTGTGGTTGAGGGGGGGTTGGGGTGAGCTGACAGGGAGGAGCAAGAGGGCTTGTGTCCTTCACTAGAGGAGCCCACTTTTATTTACGTTGCAGAGTGAGGTTTTCCATAACATTTTATATATATGCTTCGGACATAAATGGGTGTAAAATAAAATCTTTTAGCTGATGTTTGAAGTGAGAACCAACGTGGAAAATTGCTCGAGAGTATTTCTTTCCTTTATATTACATTATTACGTTTTGGAAAATATTATTGACCAATAGGAATCTATGAGTTTGCAAACAGTAAATCATGTTAGACAAGTTCTGCTGCCCTTGATTTTTTACTTATACCTAAGCTTTCTCCATGGCAAGGTTAAGTACGAAGACAATTTAAGGGACATATTTAACATACTTACAGTTCTCAAGGGAGCAGATTTCTTACAAAAGTTAGAATTGTTCACCATTAGTATTTATGAATGGGGCTCGTTGTGCCTGCTCAAAAATCACCTTTTGCAAGTCACCTAACATAGAAATGGATCATGGTTTTACTTGGGGACACAGAAAAACACTAAGAATTGGTAAATGAAGTGTGACAACGTAGTGCTTTTATGCCCCTCAGAAAGGCATTTATGTATAGTAAACATTCAAATCAATTTGACAACTTGTTTTTAAGAGGCCACCTCGAGGCCAACCTCTGTGCCATTACTGTGAATATGAAATAAGTTCTGTGGTTATAGTTTTTAAAACACTGAAAAGTCAATATAAACTCCTATGATTTCAAATACAGCTTCCCAGGAGCAGATGGAATCTTGAATATCAATTATGTTTAGAGCAGAAATAGTTGAACAATCACTTTTGTGTGTGCCTAATGGGGAAAGGAGAGTTTGAAGGACTATTAACAAAGCTTAATAATGCCGACTTTTCTAAATTTATGGTCCCATTAGTTCATTTAGAAAAATAGATTAAAAAAAAAAAGATTCTAAATAACTACTGAGTGACTACATTTGCACCTTACTGTATTTGATAAAGCCTCTCTTCCTTCAGGACTTACATTTTCCTTTACTTTGTTTTATGTCAAAACCTGGCACAGAGCCTGCTCCTGGGGGAGGGCAAGTCTCAGTGACTCCCATTTACTCTGATGGCTCTTCTCTGAATACTGACTGTTCCCCTAGAGTCAGTACAAGCCTTTTTACTTATTCTACAATAACTACAGTGAATGAAAAAAGTATGAAAAAAGCTTAGTAAAGAACTGACAAATTATCTTTAAAACAATTTTTACATTTAAATTTTGGTCCACTTGGAATTTATCTTGGTATAAGAAGTGAGATATGAACCCAACTTTATTTTTCCAGATGGCTACCAGTTGTTCCAACACCATTTATTAAATAATCCATCTTTCTCTACTGATTTGTCACCTTTGCCATACGCTACATTTTCATATATATGGGTCTACTTTCAGACTTTCAGTTCTCTTCTACTGATCTGTCATGTATGTGCTAGTCCCATACTGTTTAAATTATTGAGACTTTGTAATATGTTTCTTAAAAAATCTGATATTATAGTCATAGTATCTTTAGCAGAGTTTTCCTGAGGACCTATTTTTTCTCATATGAACTTAGAACTCATTTAGTATAATAATTCTTTTGGAGTTTCTTTGGGAACCTGTGAAACTTATAGATTATCCTAGGCAAAGTGGTCCTTTAGAAAGATTATTCAGATTCTTCTAACTGTCCCCTCTGCCTGGCGTGCTCCTAGATATCTGCCTGGCTTTCTCCTTCACTTTGTTCAAGTCTCTGCTCAAATGCTGTCTCCTAGAGAAGCTTTCTGGGACCACCCTTTTAAACGTAGTCCCAATCCACTTCGATCCCTTTGCCATGCTGTACCTTTACTTCTATAACATCGCTAGTCAATATTTGACATTATAATGTATATTGATTTGTTTATTGTTGGTGTCCCTCATGGAAAGTTCTACAAGAGAGCAGACTCTGTTTTGTTTATGTTACATAGTCCATCTCCAGCATACAGAACATATCAATTTGGCATATATAGTTATTCAGAAAACATTTACAAAATAGGCGAAGCTTCCAACCTGATGAGCTCCAGGGCTCGGGTGGCAGAGCTGCAGATAATCAGCATTAGGACTGATTTCTTCTCAGTATGGTTTTTCCGAAGTTTTGCCCACTTAGGGCAGACTGAAAAAAAGACCATCAGAAAAATATTATTCTAAATATGGCAAAATAGGGCTCCCAAAGTTGAGTGTTCTCCAATTACTTCTTTTTTAGTATTTAAGTAAAATAAAATGTAGTAAGCTGTTTTGAGTCTATTCTCTGGTTATTCTAGGTATTAGATTAAAATGAAATATCATTTACTTACAACTCAAAATAAATATTATGCTGAGTAGCTAAATATGACTAGTTTTAGGACTAAGTAAAAAATGTTTGGAATAATGCATTTGCAAATACTTTAATCTGTTTGATGCTTGAAGGCAAGGATGTCTAGGAAAAGGAATCTGATTCAATAATATCAACTTAAAGGGATGCTGAACATAAAATGTAAGATAAAAATGATATTAAAATAATAGCAAATATTTGTTAAACAGTGATATTGTGCTAAGCACTGTACATGAATTCTCTTGTTTGAGTCTATCCTAGTGAGGTTGGCTCTATTACCTACATTTACATTTACTGAATTTGAGACTGAGAAAGGTTTATGAACTCAAGCTGAGTGTCATCAGAATTGATTAGAGTTTGAAAGAAGAATGCTAAATCTCTTTTTCTAAACTATTTCATTATTGGTTACAAATAAATGATTAGCTCATGTGAACAATCTAGTCATTACTGACTATGATACTATATATTAAAAAGATCGAATTAGATTGACTAGGTAATACCCAAGGTCTGAGTTCTAAAGCTGTGAACAGAATTTCAGAATCTCTTAGCTGCAACAGAGTCCAAACAGTCTACTTCCTTATCTTTTAAAGAAGAAAATCAAGTCCTAAAGAGTACTTAGTGGCTTGTCCCAGGTCAAACAAAAAATTAGTGGGGACCTGAGACTAGATCATTAATTAGGATCTAGATTCCTAGACCAATCCTTCAAATGTGTTATAAAACAAAAAGAGGCCAAATCCCAAGCCCGAAAGCCAGAGCAAAACAACAATAAATTTAAATAAATAAAAATCAAGTGTCAAGAGGGTCCTAAAAAACACCCCTCCGTTTAAAATCCTTTTAGGGTAGACCCTGACTGGTAGCACAGTGGATAAGGCCCCAGCCTGCGAACCCAAAGGTCGCTGGTTCAATTCCCAGCCAGGGCACTACCCAGGTTGCAAGCCAGGTCTCCAGCCAGGTCCGTAGCTGGAGCCAGGTGAAGGGCAACCATACATTGATGTTTCTCTCCCTTTCTGCCTCTCCCCCTTCCCCTCTCGCTGGAAATAATAATAAATAAAATCTTTAAAGAAAATCCTTTTAGGATAGAAACTGTTTTTTAAATAAAAGGTGAAAACTTGGTATTTTAAAGAGACTGAACTTATGTTTTAATGTAATAACAACATGGTGAATAATTTTTTTTAATGGAGAGTTTACTTACTTTCTTTTAGGTATGACGAAAGACTATGAGTCAAATCATTGGCCTTGAAGAAACAGGAGTCTAGAAATATGAAAAACATGCTTTGCAGAGAATTTTGCAAACACATACATAATAAAAATAGACTAAGTGAACAAGGTTATAAAACATTAGTGAATTGGGGGCTCATTACAGATTTGAAAGTGTTGTCTAGTATTTAAAATGATAGCAGCAGTAACAAGTATACTTCAACCATCCCTATTTTTTTAGAATAGAGAAATAAAAGCTATTGTATTATTCAATGGATTAGTGAATCATCTTTATTTTTCAAATCCATGGAATAGACAATATACAAAGGCAAACCTGAAACAGCTAACAAATCCATGTAGAGGTATTCAAACTTACCAGTCATCGTAGGCATGCAAATTAATACATGATGAGATAACTTTTACACATACATTATAAGGGCAACTGTTAGGTGTATAATACAAAGTGTTATCTAGAATGTAGGGTGACTGAAACTCTTAGGAACTGTAGGTATAGCTATTCTGGAAAATAGTAAAAATAAGATGTACACTGCCCTAGACCTCATGATTACATTTCTGAGTAAATAATAGAAAGAAATTCTTGTGTGGTCTATAAGGAGACATACACAAGCATATTCACTCTAGCATTATTTGTGATAGTGGTGTCCTTATCTGAGAAAATGGGTGAGTAATAGATGATAGATGAAATCACTGGAATACTAGGTAGCATTTAAAAGCACTCAACTAGGTGTACATAAAGCCATATAGGCATATATCAAAGAAGTATTAAGTAGAGAAGACAGAATGAGTGGATCAGCACAACATCATTTAGATAAATTATAATATGTACACAAATACAGCAACATGACATATTTTATAGACCTATACATTTAAAAACATTAACACAGAGTGAATGCCTACAGGGAAAGGAAATTGGAATGTGGGTTAAAAAAGACTTGAAACAATACATCAAAACACAATATAATACCACAATAAAAGACAATGTAGCACTAAAACTTAGGGACTTGCTCAACCAATGATAATCATGGTCCAGCATTTATGTAGTAGTATTAACTCTATAATTAAGAAGGGTTAAAAAGCAGCATCATGTTTATTGTCCTAATTCTACAAACAAAAGTTTGTCTATCAACACAGCAGAGTGCTAGGGAGTAAACTATGACTAAACTAGATGACATTTATATTGTAATCTAGCATTTATAACACATTATGTGAGTAACAAACTTCAAAGGTGTTACCTCCTGTACTCTTGTAAAGCCTTTGATGTTCTTTGAAACTGTATTTTCCCAAGCCTGGATATTATGAGATTCACCTGGAGAGCTTTACAAATGATACAGATTCCTAGGATGGACTCCGATTTCCATAGTGATTCAGAATTCCATGGTGGTGAGCCTGGGAATCTGTGTTTTAAGTTGCTGGGCGATTTAGCTGCAGTGCGCCCCATAGGCTTTCAGCACTGACCTCAGCCCCAGGGCCGTTCTGAGGAGGACAGCAGGGGCAGCTCCCGGCGGCTCTGGCCTTGAAACTCCAATTAAGTGTCCATGTGTATGACATTAACAATGTACGGTGCACCATATTAATTGAAAAAACATGTTCCTGCCCTACAGACACAAACTACCTCAACTCAAAACCAAGTTACGCAGTCGGCAAGCTAAATCGAAGAAATGTTTTATTATTTTTAGCCACCTTGTATTCATGCCCCATCCCAAGCTTGCACCAAGTAGTGCGTGGTGCATCCCTCCTCTCCCGCACCATAGACTCCCTGTCTGTCCAAGGTCAAGTCCGTGTAGTGGCGGGCCTTTTCTCTAACTTCCTATGATGCCTTAGAACACTGTGCATCAGAATGGCCTAATTTTTTAACTGAAAATGAAAATCTTCTTTTTTGGCTGTAACAGTATTTGAAACAGTTACCATTTTTTTCTGGCTTCCTGAACCAACACCTGACCACACATTCTTGCCTACTGTATCACTGGACCCTAACTTAGCAATGGTAGAATGCAATCTCACTGCGGAACTCAAACAACTCCTTAAAAGCATCATCTGACCTTCAAATTAAGGTTTATGATGTTCCATGAGATTACAGAGTTGCAGAGGTCCCATGATCTCACAAGTCCTTCCAAAGTTGGAGGTGTACCCTAACAAAAAACTAGAAAGAAAAATTGACCACTGAGCCAGAGTGAAACCAAACTTTGTGTTACACCCTGCAAAGAGGCTTTGTTATAACACTTGCTTCCTGCAGCTCTTCTGCAGAGAAACTGCTGTGCTGAGAAGAGTGGTTTCTAACTGCTGCTGGAGCTGTTTGGGCTCAGTAAGTCAAAACTCCCAATCTCACTCCTGAGGGAATGCGCTCCTTCAATTCCCAGCAGGCTATCCCTTTTGGAAAGGAAACAGACAGGGCACTCATATAAAAAAAAGCATACCGCAAAGGAATTATAAAAATTCAGGGAACAGGCTGTTTTTCATCTTCTCAAGCCTTTAGAAAGCATAAAATTGAAATGGCAAAAGGAAATCAAACTACCCTTGACTTTTTCCGAAAGCTGTATTAGATAGCCCTCATAGTCTATAAAGAGCTCATGTCAAGCACCGTGCCCACACTGTAGTTCGAGTTCATGACAACAGCTCTTTAATCTCTGCCCAAGAGTTACAGGATGTATCATACATTTGAAATTAATTAAAATAAGTTGTTTCAAGAATTTTGCTGTATCTTTTAATTATAAATACACTAAGACAGTAGGTTTCAAACAACAGTAGGCTGAAGAATCACCTGAGATGAGGTGTCAGCCCTGCTAAGAATGTAGAATTTTGTCCTATCTTTATATAGCTTGCTTGAAAAACTTTGGGCTGGGAACCATAAACTATCCTAAAAACAAAAGCGTAATTGGAAATCCATGATAAGAGCAACAACAAAACAAAGCTGTCTATTATAGTTAACATTCTTGTCTATAAAGAATGAATACATTTATGATTCATATATTTTAAAATATATGGTTGAACTTTATTTTTATTTAATGTTTATCCTCTTTAGGGATTCTTACTCCTTGAAGAATCAGCTAAAACAATGCATACCAAAGAATTAACTTTTTGAATAAAAATATAATTAAAATCGTTTTTAGACTGAACACACATCATTTAGCATCTTAATAAAGAAATCACCCAAGAATGAAGACTATAGGGTTGAGGCTAAGAGTACCAGCCTGGGGAATATATATGAATGTTTGTCACAGCACAGAGTAAAGATGAATCTGTTTTGCTCTTCCTCCTCAGGAAAATTGCTAGCGATTAACAATGAGTCCTTCAAAATCATTAACCTCAGAATAGTATGGAAAAATGAAAAAGGAAAAGAAAATAGAAGCCTGGCTATACCTGGTAGCTGAAGTTCTTCTAATTCAATCACGGAGCGATTGCCGCTGTAATAGCCCTTTATTAGTTCCTGCAGGTCTTCAGGTGACCCTGGTTTTGGCTCTGATTTTGCAAGAATGTCAGTAATTTTTTTCTAAGATATGAGAAGAAATAAAAAGGGAGAAAATGTGTTTAACATGGCATTTGGCTTAGGATAGATTGATTCCTCTGGCATTTAAACTGCACATAGTTTTCAGTGATGGCAGAGGATGAATGTGAATAAAGACACTTGAGAAAACTGAACAGATATTTCTTGGGCATTACCGCTTTGAAAAATGAATGGATAATCTCAAAGATTCTTTGTAACTTTTAGTTACAAAGACTTCTAGGAGAACTGACATTTTTATAGGCGTCTCCGAAATAGGGTATCATTTTCTATTAAAAGTCAAGAAGTCTTGTTGCTGTGGAATCCCTCTTTAAGCCGGGGAGAGCAGAATTTTGAGAATTACTTGCCTAACTTGGTTTTTAAGGCACTGACTTGCAGTTTGGATTTTTAGGGTTAAAGTAAAAGCTGCAGGCATCATCTGAGCAGAAGACCGACTGGAAAGGGGGACTTTTAGACCCTCAATTCTCAAGTCCTAGGAGACAGTCTTAAAGTGGTCCTTGGGAAATCAGAACAGGAAATATTGTACAACATCCATTTTGATCTGGACTTCCTTGTGTAGCATTTACTGAATGCCTGCAATGTACTAGGAATACATAATCTTTCATTATAAACTTCCCTCCTCATTTCCTCCAACGTTTCACCAAAGATCTCGAAAGAGCCATTCCCCACTCACCCCTAACCCCCAGTGTTCTTTCCTCCTTCCACAATACCCTCATTTCTATACCACTGCCAAGAATGGTCATAGTCCTGTCAAATGAATTCACTTTTAAAAATATGTCATCAGTGGGCACGTATTAGCATGACCTCAGCCAAGGCTAAACTCTCTAGCTAGAGCTCCGACCTTGAGCCACCAAGAACTTAACACTCCTGAAGGCCATTAATGCACAAACTATTAAAGAGAAGTTAAAGTTACTTCTTTAAGGACTTGCCAAACCTCAGCCAATTTGGCATCTCCTATCTTCCTATTTGGCCATTTGCAAGCAAAGAAAACATATGCACACACACTACAGTTTTCTAAAAGCTTGCTGTTAAGTAATTGGTTTGAGTCCATCTTCTTTCCTCTAATCTCAATCATATTTCCTCTGCTGACTTCAGCAGTAGACCCTCTTGGCAGGGAGAGAATTACACTCCTGTTTTCACAACTGCAGTGGAAGGTCAAAGCTAACTACACTTTCTCCAAGTCTGAGCTATAAGAACGTTTGTATAGGAGCAACAATGTTCCTTCCATATGCTCACAGGCAAGTTTTAAAATGCAAGGGGTCCTTTTGCTTCGAATTACGGTTTCAAATGAGAGTCAGAAATGCCTTATACTACCTTCATCTGCTTATTATTTTCTCTTTGTTAATACTCTAAGATAAAAGGTTTTAAACATTGAAATGGTTAAGAAAAGGAGGTTGGTATACTTCTTTCCTGGGATAGAGCCGGAGGGGCCAGAGGGGCCAGAGGGCAGGCGGGCTGTGGGCCCCTTCTAGAATTAGAAACCCATGTCTGACTGCTAACCGCAGTGAAAACACAGGGTGGGTGAGAGCGATGTTTAGTGCTCCGCAAAACTGAAATAGGAATCAGAAGGATTTATTTTTAACTCCAAAAGAAACACTTATTACAAGTGACCTTAGGAAGGTCACCAAACCTCACTGAATCTTACAATTTCTGCATCTCAAAAGTGGTGATTACAGTAATTGCCTCATCAAAGTACATACACTATACAAAAACGTGATGTAAACCAGGTAGGGCCATACCATTGTAAGAAATTATTAAATTACCTTTCTCCACTTCTTGGTCTTGGTGGCATCTTCCTTTGCTTCCTTTGGTTGTACCAAGAAACATTCTTTAGGCTATTAAAAATACAAATGAGAAAACTTTCCTCTTAGAATGATGAAGTGCTAATGGTCCCAGTCCCAAAGTACCTACTGCCATAAATGTATCCTTCAGAGTATCTTGGAAACCTACAGACAGAGAGATGCTTGAAGATCCACTGTAGACTATTGTGCAGACTGGAAAATCTTTGAACAAAGGTCGGAATCCGTGTGTGCACCTGTGTGTTTGGGGTGATGGTGCAGGGTCTTAAATATTAAAGACAACAGCCAGGTTTGTTAACACAGGCAGAAATAGATTTGATTACAATGAAGGCATAATAAGAAAGTCTGATTGGTTAGATTGGTGTTTTCCGTTAGCTATCAATGTGTGAGCCTACATTTTCAAATCACTTGTTTATTATTTTGTCATTCCTTCCTTTTCTCAATAAGCACAGAAAACCTGACGTAGAATGTATTTACTTGTATTTTAATATAACTTGCAACAAATGTCTTATCTGTCTACAGTGGCTACAAAATGAACATTTCTACTGGTGGTCTGAGAAATCTCGGCACTATGGCATCTTGAGTAATCAATTTTGCTTGTGGTCTTGACCCGTGAGCACCCTGTACAGTTTAGTGCTATTTTTACTCCATCTTTTTTTTTTTTTAATGTAGAAAAACAGGAAATCTGGACTAAGTCCTTGATTTATAAAATAGAATGCCTCAGATTCCATATTTATTAATCATAAGCAGGAATATAAAATGTTTCCTGTGCTGGATCTTTTATGCAACATTTTCAAACAAGTTGCCAAGTAAGATATAAAATGTAAGTGAAAACTTATTCTCAATTTTTCCTTAAGTTTCCATTCCCACTAGAGAGTACTCAGTTTAAGCTGGTAAGCTACTAACTAAAGCAATCTTGTCTCCACTGGTTCTGTTTAAAATGATTACAGACGAAGCTTTCTTTCAAGTTTGCAGACAGTCTGTAGATTAAGAATGCCTATGCCTGAAGCCAGAGAGAGAGAGAGAGAGAGGGCAAGAGTGAGAGAAAGAGAGAGAGAGAGGGAGAGAGAGAGAGAGAGAGAGGGAGAGAGAGAGAGAGAGAGAGAGAAAGAGAATGCTACATAATTTCTTCAAGACATGAGCCAGGACCTGCAGTTTCTAGACCCTGTTTCAGTTAGTAAAGAAGTAGATTCAAAAGGCTCAAGATTAAAGTAACATGGAATCTTGAAATTTTAGCTTCCCAGTTAAAACAAAAAGTCTGCAGAGAGCAATTGCATCATAGTTAGAGAATAAAAAAGATACTATGACCTCTCTTACTTAGAAAGTTAAGCTGTCTTGTGGATGCAGCAGATACATGCCAATTAGAAACTGGGCCAAGGCCACTAATATGTCGCAGAAGCTGCCAGATAGTCCTAAGAGTCCAATTACAGACCAGGCCAACATTCAGCTCATGTTCCTAAGGCAAAGGCCTGGATATGATTAGCAGATCCCTCAAGGCATACTGCAGTATCTTGTCCCTGGTATCAAGGTTTTCGAAAAGCAGATGTAGATAGAAACTTGTTCCATTTTCTAATATAGCAAATGGGGGTGTTCTTTAAGGTAATGTTTAATGTGCTGCGTTGTATTTATGCTAGATTTACAAAGCTAATCAACTTAACATGACACAAATCTGGAAATGAACTAAGTTATAAGGATACACACTCTGCAAGAAAAATAAAAATGTAATTCTGAATCATGCATGGGAAAAAAACACATGTTTGATGAATTGCTCTAGTCAAGATACAGAATTAGGTTCAAATTCTTAGATCGTCTTATGGAAAATGCAGAATATTGTTTTCTGGGAGCAGTTACCTAAGTTGGTTGAGGTAGAGTGCAAATGAAGAAGCCAAGTCTTTTGGGTCAGTTTCCACAGTGGTGAGATGGCTTTGTGAAAAAATATAAATCCGTAGTATTGAAAATTCCAAAACTTAGCTGTCTTATGAAGGCTGATGTTTACCCTCAGAGAGGCTACGTAAGAAGATCATGGAAGATGCACGCCAGGCTAACTAAGCTAACTGATTTCTGAAAATCAATTTCAACAGGATGTCCTTGATAGTAAAGTAATGACCTTAAATGAAATATAGTAATTTTAGGTAGGTAGCAAAAATGTACTTTAAAATCTTTTGATTGTATTTTTTCCATTACCATTTAGTCCCCTTATATCCCCTCCCCGCAGCAACCACCACACTGTTGTCCATGTGCATGAGTCCTTTTTCCTTTTAGCTCAGTCCCTCCACCCTCTACCCGATCCCCCTCCTACTAGCTGTCATCCTGCTCTCTATACGAGTCAGTCTCGGTTTTGCATGTTAGTTGCATTTGTTCATTAGATTCCACATATGAGTGAAATCATATAGTATTTGTCATTCTCTGACTGCCTTATTTCACTTAGCATAATGTTCTCCAGGTCCATCCATATTGTGGCAAATGGTGACATTTTCTTCTTTTTTAAGGCCAAGTAGTATTCCGTTGTGTAAATATCTCACAGCTGTTTCATCTACTCATCTACTGATGGACACTTGGACGGCTTCCATGTTTTGGAAATGGTATATAACGCTGTAATGAACATAGGGGTATTTATTCCTTTCAAATTAATGTTTTGGATCCCTTTGGATATATTCCTAGAAGTGGAATCACTGGGTCAAAAGGCTGATACATTTTAAATTTTTTGAGGAGCCTCCATACTGCTTCCCCCAGAGGCTGCACCAGTCTGCATTCCCACAAACAGTGCAAAAGCGTTCCCCCTTCTCTATATCCTCACCAGAACTTGTTGTTTGTTGGTTTACTGATGACAGCCATTCTGGCAGGTGTGAGGGGGTATCTCATTGTGGTTGTATTTGCATTTCTCTGGTGATTCATGATGCTGAGCATCTTTTTATATGTCTGTTGGACATCAAAATGTCTCCCTTGCAGAAGTGTCTACTCAAGTCCTTTGCCCAATTTTTAATTTTCTTTTTCGGTGTTGACTTCTGTAAATACTTTATAAATGTTGGGTATTAACAAACATGTTCTTCCATTCTTGGGTTGTCTTTTTATTTTGTTAATGATTTCCTTTGCTGTACAAAAGCTTTTTAATGTACTCCCATTTATTTATTTATTTTTCTTTCGTTTCTCTTGCCTGGAAAGATATATCTGATAAAATATTGATACAAGCAATGTCCAACATTTGTGGCCTATGTTTTATTCTATGATTTTCATGGTTTTGGGCCTACATTTAGTCTTTGATCCATTTTGAAGTTATTCTCATGTGTGGTGTTAAGAAGAAGGTGGTTAGTTTCATTTTTTTGCATGTATTCGTCCAATTTTTCCAACACCATTTATTGAATAAACCATCTTTATCCCATTGTATGCATTTGCTTTCTCTGCTGAATATTAATTAAATGTAAAGGTGTGGGTTTATTTCTGACTTCTCCATTCTGTTCCATTGATCTACGTATCTGTTTTTATGCTAGTACCATACTGTTTTGATTACTACTACCTGTAGTATACTTTGATGTTGAGTAGGGTGATTCCTCCCACTTCGTTCTTCTTTCTCAGGATTGCTGTTGTTATGCAGGGCCTTTCGTAGTTCCATATAAATTTTTGAAATATTTGTTCTAGTTCTGTGAAATATGTCATTGGAATCTTGATAGAAATTGCATTGAATCTGTAGAATGCTGTGGGTAGCATGGACATTTTAATGATGCTAATTCTTCCTACCCATGAACATGGTATGTGCTTCCACTTATTTTCTTCAATTTCTTTCTTCAGTGTCTTACAATTTTCTGAGTACAGGTCGCCCACATCCATGGTTAGGTTTATTCCTAAGTATTTTATTTTTAAAGAAATTGTGAAGAAGTTTGTTTTCTTAATTTCCCATTATGTTAGTTCATCTTTGGCACATAAAAATGCAACTGATTTCTGGATATTAATTTTGTATCCTGCTACTTTGCTGAATTCATTGACCAGTTCTTGGTGAAATCTTTGGGGTTTCCTATGTACAGTACTATGTCATCTGCAAATAGTGACAGTTTTACTTCTTCCTTTCTAATTTGGATGCCTTTTATTTCTTCTTGTCTGATTGCTGTGGCTAGGATTTTCCGTACTATGGTGAATAAGAGAGGTGAAAGTGGACATCCTGGTCTTATTCCTTTTCTTTTTTTTAAGATTTTATTTTATTATTTTTAGAAAGAGGGGAAGGGGGGAGGCAGAGAAGAAGAGAGACATCAATGTATGGTTGCCTTTCACCTGCCTCCAGCCACAGACCTGGCTGGAGACCTGACTTGCAACCTGGTTATGTGTCCTGGCTGGGGAGTTAAACCAGAGACCTTTGGGTTCACAGGGCCAAGCCTTAGCCACTGTGCCACCAGCCAGGGCTTTGCCTTATTCTTGATCTTAAGGGGGGGAATGCCTATAGTTTTTGCCTATTGAGTATGATATTGGCCACGGGTTTGTTATATTGGCCTTTATTATGATTAGGTATATTCCCTCTAATCCCACTTTGCTGAGAGTTTTTATTATAAATTGGTGGTGAATTTTATCAAATGCTTTTTCTGCATGTATTGATATGATCATGTGGTTTTTATACTTGTTTATTTATGTAGTGAATCACACTTATTGATTTGCAAATGTTGTACCAACCTTGCATTCCCAGAATAAATCCCACTTGATCATGGTGTATGATCTTTCCTTATTTAAATTTTTAAAATTTTATTTTATTTAAAAATATATTTTATTCGTTATGCTGTTACATTTGTCCCATTTTTTCCTTTGCTCCCCTCTGTCTAGTATCCCCCTTCCCTCAATTATTCCCACCCCTCTTAGTTCATGTCCAATGGGTTGTGCACATAAGTTCTTTGGTTTCACCCTTTCCTATACTATTCTTAACATCCCCTGTCTATTTTGTACCTATCAATTATGCTTCTTAATCCCTGCACCATTTGTCACCATTTCCTCATTTCTCCCCCGTCCCACTCCAAATTGATAATCCTTCCAAGGATCCCCATACCTATGATTCTGTTTCTATTCTGGTTGTTTGCTTAGTCTGTTTTTGTTTTTAATTTTTAGAGTCTGCTGTTGATAGTTGTGAGTTTGTTGTCATTTTAACGTTCATAGTTTTTACCTTCTTCTTTTTCTTAAATAAGTCCTTTTAATATATCCTGTAATAATGGCTTGGTGATGATGAACTCAGCTTTACTTTGACTGGGAAGCACTTTATCTGCTCTTCCATTCCGAATGATAGCTTTGCTGGATAGAGTAATCTTGGTTGTAGGTCCCTGCTTTTCATCACTTTGAATACTTCTTGCCAGCCCCTTCTTGCTTACAAAGTTTCTTTAGAGAAATCACCTGATAGTCTTATAGGAACCCCTTTGTAGGTAACTCTCTTCTTTTCTCTTGCTTTTAAGCTTGTCTCTTTATCTTTAACCTTTGGCATTGTGTCTAGATTGTTTGGGACCCTCTGTGCTTCCTGTATCTCTATTTCCTTCACCAAATTATGAAAGTTTTCCTTCATTATTTTTTCAGATAGGTTTTCAATTTCTTGCTTTTTCTCGTCTCCTTTTGGCACCCCTGTGATTTGGGTGTTGGTAAATTTACAGTTGTTCCAGAGGTTCCCAAGCCTCTCTTATTTTTTCAATTTTTGTTTCTTCAATTTGTGATGACTGTTTATATCTCCTTTATGTTCCAAATCGTTGATTTGAACCCATGCTTCCTTCCCTTCACCATTAGTTTTGTGTGGGTTTTCCTTCGTTCCACTTAGCATAGACTTCACTTCTTCTTTTATGTGTTTGCCCAAGCAAGTCTATAAATATAGATATCACCAGGGTTTTGAACTTTGTGTCTGTGAGGTTGGCTATCTCCTTATCACTTAGGTCTCCCACTGGAACCTTGATCCACTCCCTTTTTGGGGGCCATACTTCTCTGTCTCTTCAACTTGATAATCTCCTGTGTTTGCCTCTGTGTCTTAGGTAGAGCTGTCCCACCTGTTATATTGTAAGGGGCAGAACCTAAGGTATTAGTCTGTGTGAGGTGGGCTTGTTCACCCAGTTGTGATGCTGCATGTGGGGGAGGGGTCAGAGAGGGAACACTCTCACCCCTTTTGCAGGTGCTTTTCCTGCTTCCCTTTTGGGAGTAGCACTCCTCTAGCTGTTTCCCTGGTTGTGGTTCTGGAATGGATGGATTTGTGGTTGTTCTAGGATTATGGGGGCCCCCTCAACAAATAGACTCTGCTGAGAGACTGGCTGTTTCTTCCACCACCCCAATCCTTACTGATTTTCAGTCAGATGCAATGAGGCTTTATTTTCCCTGACGCTGGAACTGTGAGCTGCACTGTCTGTTCTGGGGCTGGGAGCGCTCCCCAGGTGGTCCATCTGACTCTTCCAATGCTGAACTTTCCGCCCCCAGCCACAGCCACAGCCTTGCTGCCACTGTGAGCACTGCCAGCACTGCCACACCGTGTCCTCTCCTCCCTGCTCAGCTCCTCCTTCCTGTCAGGATGAGGATTACTTCTTTATATCTTTGTTGGTTGGACTTTCATGCAGTTTGACTTTCTGGTAATTCTTTTATTTTTTTAATTTAGTTTTAATCTTTTTTAGTTTTGA
Source organism: Noctilio leporinus (assembly GCA_004026585.1). NCBI lineage: Eukaryota > Metazoa > Chordata > Mammalia > Chiroptera > Noctilionidae > Noctilio > Noctilio leporinus. The sequence goes on from PVIW01004278.1 coordinate 131,114, forward strand.
GGTAGTTGTATTGCTTCTTGTGGCTGTGGAGGGAGGCAAAGTGTGTCTACTTAGGCCACCATCTTGGCTGGAAGTTGATCTTTTTGATGGATTGCTGTGTTCAGTTTGCTAATATTTTGTTGAGGATTGTAACAATTGCCTCAGCAGGTAGAGAAGAGTTTATCTGGAAGAGATTTGTGGTTGTGCCAATGACAATGTTGTGAGACCACTCTGTGGAGGGGCTCACATGGCAAGGGACTGAGGCCTGCTTACAATGAGGGTGAGCCACCCAATCCCAGCACACCACTCGACTGGCACCTGATGAGAGATGTTGCATCAGAGGAACCAGGCTAAGTTATGTCTGTGAGACAACAGCAACTATGAAGTAAAGAACTTTTTAAGTTTTAAGCTACTAACTTTGAGGTCAATTTGCTATATGACAATAGATTGATATAGAGAGACAAAATTGAAACACTAGCATGGGAAGGAAGAAGGTAAATAAGAAAGTGGATAGGACATAGTCTTTTCACTTAAAATCATCAATAGTCATCTTAAAGAATGGGAGAGATATAAAATGATCAATGCTGAAATAAAAAATAGTAAGAATATACAACAGCAGAGAAAGGTGAATAAGGAGAAAAAGGGATAAATAGGCTTGCTGATGATTCCTTTATAAACCAAAGAGATAAACAGAAAGCTAGCTTATGAAAAAAGTAGTCCAGTGTGGTCTCTGAGGGGGAAAGGATGGGTCATGGAACCATGAAAGGATACTGACATCATGGAGGCATCAATGAAAAAGTCATGAAATCCCTCCGAAGAGATTATATTCCTTAAGGGAACCATAATTACTAAGTCACTAGGGCTGGCTCTGAAATGACTGATGCTGAGGAAGGAAGAGGGTGATGCAATCTCTAGAAGAATTCATCATTTATTTTGGAAGCAATATCTGGAAAAACAAGAACTTTTGGCAAATCTTTATACTTACATTATTAAGGAGGCCAAGGATGATTATTTAGATGTGAAATGGTTGCTAGAGATGATGTAGTTGCATGGGTAAAAAAAATTTATAAAGTTATAAATCTGGAGCTTGAAATATTGGACAGATGAGAGGCATGGACTCATTAATGAAAATGTGAGGCCAGCTATGGCACAGGAGGGAACACTGTCTAACTTGACAGATACTCTCACCTGGTAAAATTAAAGCCTAAGTGTATATTACAGCTGGCAACTAACGCCAGGCAGTTCCTATGCAAGCACCCTCCCTGCTTAACATAAAGAATAGCAAAGCAACTAATTTAAAAAAATTAAAAATTTAAATAGAGCATAAAATATTATTTTTTTGATCCAGGAAAAAAATGTAATTACCATTAAACAACAAATATCCAGCCCTGGCTGGTGTGCCTCTGTGGATTAGAACCAGCCTGCAAACTCAAAGGGGGCTGGTTCGATTCCCCAGTCAGGGCACATAACCAGGTTGCAAGCCAGGTCTCCAGCCATGTCCATGCCTGAAGGCAGGTGAAAGGCAACCATACATTGATGCCTCTCTCCCTTTCTTCCTTCATCCCTGCCCTTTTCTCTGAAAATAATGAATAAAATCTTAAAAACAAATAAACAAATATCTGGTCACATATACCAAATGAGTCAATTGCCTAGCACTGTGCTAGGTACCATAGTAAAACACAAAAACACCCCTGGCTCCCAAGGTGCTTACTAACTAGTTGGACACACAAGCTCCTTGTGCATAAACATGTAGAGGAAGATTCAGAAAAGGACAGTCTGTCCAACACGAAGGTCATCCTTGGGAGTGGTAAGATAAAGCCCAGAGGAGAAGATAGGGAGCCCACAGAGGAGCCAAAGGGCAGTCAGGGTAGAGGAAGAGACACCCCAGCTCTGAATGTTCAGGTGGAGAAACCGTTCAAAGGGGTGGATAGTGGGGGGACACTGGATCTCCAGGGCCTAAAAGACCTCCAAAGGCAGCAGTATCAGGGAGCTGATGACTCATAAGCAGGGACACAAAAGGCTGAGATGGAAAGAATGAAAAGTGGAATACTGCTATTGCCGCTCATTCTTTCATTTCACAAATAAAGAGTGCCGATTCTGGGCAAGATTCTGTGCTAGGTGCTGAGGAGATGCAGATAAACTCTTCCCCTGAGATGCAGAGCCAGGTTCAGAGATCAGAGGAGTGAAAAGGTTAACACTCATGAGGCAGAGGGGCACAGGGAATTCCCTTATAAATTCTCTGGCAAGGGAAATAAGAAGAGGCTTGAAAGAAGGGGTTAGGCATCTTGCCTACCCAGGACTTGAATTCTTTAAAGCAATTTGATAGTGAAAATAAGTTAGAGCATGAGGAAGGTAGATAAAATGAGCCATCAAATGAGTCTTTGTAATTTTTTTTTTTCATAGCAGAAAATAGCAATAGCATGTGATCAACAAAGCACAGGAGGACCTAGTGAATCCAATGTTTCAAACTTGAAAGAGAAAGAACAGATGAAAAGGGAAGTAGAAGTAGCAGCATCTTCAGCACCTGGTTCATGGCCATGCAAGTGGGCCAAAACCCCTAGAATCCATCTCTCTGAGCTTCAGGTAATTTGTCAAATGGGATACCCTGTACTTCACAGGGCAGCTGTGAGGATTATGTGAGTCACAGTGCCTTGCACATTGCCTGTATTAAGTGCTCAATGAATGGTCTTTATTGTTGAAAACTGGGTGACTGAAAGATAGGTGAATGTTCACAGACGTGAAGAACATATTTAACTTTTTCCTCTCCTACTTTGCTCTTTTTTTCCTATGGTTCCCTGCCATTTATATGAATGTGACATTGTGGGGAAAGAAGAGCCAAAGTAGAAGGAAGTGAAAACAGGAAATTTAGCAGCAGACGGCCCCACCAATGACAAGATGGGAAATATGTAGGCTTGGGCAAAATTATTACTGCAAACTTCTTTGGGTGAAGAGACCAGGAAATGTGAGCAGCAAGCAAGAATAATATCAAAGGGGAAAGTAAAAAAAAAAAAAAAAAGAAAGCTAATGAGGTATGAAGAAAATTATTTGGAAACAAGACCTGCAGCTAGATCATGTCCATGGCATGGTCAGTGGGATGTTAAGGTAAAAATCAACCCCACCTTGCTGAAAGCTAAGGAGGTTAACCTATAGGTCTTTGAAAGAATGATTAAAACTAAAACTGATATAGGGTCTTTGAGCAAAAAATGTTAATGGCTGGAGAGAAAATTAAGATAATTATATATAAAATACCTTTCTGTCATCCTCCTCCCACAAAGAAAAAATAATGAATAAAAGATACTTGAATTATATATTCTACTATAACAGTTAGCACTTCAGTGCTTACTCTTTTTGCCAACTATTACTGAAAGTGCTTTATGAGTATTAATGATTTAGTACCCACTACAACTTTGTGAGGAAAATACAATTACTATCATCATTTTACCAGTAAGGAGATAGAGCCACAGAGACTTTAACTTATTTAAGTTCTTGCATCTTGTAGGTGGGTAACCACTATGCCACCTGCTTCAGAAACTGGTCACAGACTTTGGGTAGAGTCAACCTCTAATGGAAAGAGCTTAAGGCCACTTATAATAAGACCACAATCCATTATTTCTAAGATGATAACTTTGGACTGACAGTAGATAGTTCTTTAAAAATCAAACATGGAGGGTCAAGATGGCAGTGTAAGTAAACATGGTACTGGCACCCTCCCACAATAACATCAAAATTATAACTAAACTACAAAACAATCATCATTCAGAACTGCTTGAAATCTAGCTAAACAGAAGTCCATTATGACTAAAGATGTAAAGAAGAAGCCACTCAGACTGATAGGAGGGGCAGAGATGCCAACAGGCTGGTTATATACCTATGTGAGCCAATTAAAAATCGGAAGAGCTATCTTAACTGCAGAGGTCCCCTGAGAAGACAGGGGTCCCAGCCCCACACCTGAACCCCCCACCCCAGATTCCAGAGCTGGGAAGATAAGTCCCCATAACTTCTGGCTGTAAAAACCAGTGGGGGTTGTAGGTGAGTATGACAGGTTTCTGCAGTCCTGGGCAGTTCTTCTTACAGGGCCCCAGCATGGACTTACTCAGACTCACCTGCTCTGAGCTCCAGTGCAGGCGCAGCAGCTTGAAAGGTGCCAGGACATGTGGCAAGGAGCTGAGCTGTCTGGCTTCAGGACAAGGGCTGAAGGAGTAGCTTTCTCTTGGACAGAAGTATGAGCAGAGGCCATTGCTCCTTTGCTGAGGCCTCCCTACACAGGCCTGCAAGTGGGTGCCATATATGAGTCTCTATCAATCTGGCTAACACTGTTGACTGCCCTGGTGATTCCCAGAGACACCATCCCACCCAACATTTGGGCCCACCCAAGGTGTTTCTAGTTGCTTTTCCATATCTTGGCTCATGTTGCTGATTTTTCTAAAACTTCTTAAGTAAGCGGCATCTAGCCTCTGTGTGGCCTATACATTTTGTTAAATGGCCCAAGGCCCAGTACTTAGTGGCAGCCAACTTTGGTTTGCAGCTTGGCTTCTCCTAGGTACCTCTAAGTCCAACACATATAGCAGCCACCTGCAGATTGCTTTGTAGCTAATGCCAGATGGCCCCTGGAAGCTGACCTTAGCCTGCAACTTCGAGGAGGCCCCAGAGTCAGTATATTCAGTGGACATTTTCAGACCATGCCAAAGCACCACACAACCACCTACATGGTGAGTGACACAACCAAGGAATGAACTTGGTAGGGTACCTGAGCCCTGCTAAAGTAACCTCTGCTCTGTAGGATAGCTTCTGCACAGACAGAAGATCCTTCTTGGTGGTCTTAGCCAGTCCTCACAGCCCACCAGCCTGGGAGTAAATTCCTTCCATTGATGTACCAACAGAAATCCAGAGTCAACTATAACAAGGTACAGAGTCCACATTGGGGGCACATTCAGAATGCCCATCTCAGGTGACTGAGGAGGTTGCACTGCTGGTCCCTACCAGACACCTACATAAGGCCACTCATCCAAGACTAGGAGATGTAGCAACTCCACCTAATACTTAGAAATAAACACAGTGCATCAGCCAAAATGAGGATATAAAGAAACATGTCCCAGATGCAAGAATAGGACAAAACTCGAGAAAAATAACTTAATAAAAAAATGGAGACAACCAATCTAACAGATGCAGAGTTCAAACAATTGGTTATAAGAATGCTCAATGATCTTAGGGAAGAATGCAGGAACTCAGTGAGAACTTCAATAAAGTATGGAGATAGAAAACAGAAAGGAACCAGTCAGAAATGAAGAAGTCACTAACTGAAATATAGAATACATTATAGGAAATCAATAGTAGAGTTGATGAAGCAGACAACCAAATCAATTTGGAAAATAAGGAAGTAGAAAAACCCAATCAGAACAAGCAAAAAGAAAATAATTTTAAAGATGAGAATAGTGTAAGGACCCTCTGGGAAAACGTTAAGCATGTCAACATTTGCATCATGGCGGTGCTTGAAGGAGAAGAGAGAGAGAGAGAGAGAGAGAGAGAGAGAGAGAGAGAGAGAGAGAGAGAGGGAGGGAGGGAAAGAATTTCATTTACTTGGAAAAAAAAAAAAAAAAAGATTGAAAACCTCCCTAACCTGGTGAAGGAAATAGACATACAAGTCCAGGAAGCACAGAGAGTCCCAAACAAGATGAATCCAAAGAGGCCCATATTGAGACACATCATAATTAAAATGCCAAAGGTTAAAGACAAATAATGAATCTTATAAGCAGCAAGAGAAAAGCAGTTATCTGCCATGGAACTCCTATAAGACATCAGCTGATTTCTCAACAGAAATTTTGCAGGACAGAAAGGATTGGCAAGAAGTAGTCAAAGAAATGAAAAGCAAGGACCTACAACTGAGATTAAGCTATTATTTAGAATCAAAGGACAGATAAAGAGCTACCCAGATGACAAAAAGCTCAAGTTCTTTTTTTTTTTTTTTAATTTTATTGTTGTTGTATTACATCCATCCCCTTTTTGCTCCCCTCTGTCCCCCTCCCCACCCACCCATTCCCCCCAAAGTCAATCCCACCTATTGTCCATGTCCATGGTTCCTTTATACTAGGTTCTTGTCTAAACTGCTCCCCTTCCTTGCCTCTGCTTCCCCCCTCCCCCAAACCCCTTTTCCCCTGACCACTGAAGGCCTATTCACTGTATTCATATATTTGGTTCTGTTTTGCTTGTTGTTAGTTTTGTTCATTATTGTCCCGTAATGGGTGAGATCATATGATATTTGTCCTTCACTGACTGGCTTATTTCACTAAGCATAATATTCTCCAGTTCCATCCATGTTGTTGCAAAGGGTACAAGTTCCTTCTTTCTTTCTGCTATATAGAATTCCATTGTGTAAATGTACCAAAGTTTTTTGATCCAATCATCC